>JAECWM010000033.1:0-127500 GCA_018150695.1 Drosophila oshimai | reverse complement strand
TGGCAATTGCCTTAAAGATTTACAAGCAGGGAATTGGGAAATCAAAATTGTTGGACCAAGTAAAATAAATCTACTTCCAATTTATTTAACTAAATAATATTTCAAAGGCAAGAAATGCAGTAAACAAGGTCACTTTTAGTTTAAGCCTTTTCGTAATAACTATGCATGAACATTATAAGTCAACTCTCATAGACATAATAAGAATCCACGCAGATTAAGAAAATATATAATTATTTTAATTCTGATTTAAAATGGAGTTGAGAAGAAAAACTATATTTCTAGTTATAGATGTTCAATAACAAATTTTAAAATTATTCAAACAAACTTTTATTGTACACTAAAATTCTTTAAACATTTTTTTATTTTCTTATGCGTAATTCAGTTCCTTGATTGCATGTTTCGATTGCATCAGTCATCGCTCTAACAACATAAGCTTGGGCAATAATTAATCAGAAAATAAATGCTGAGCTCATAAAAAATATGACAAAAATATTTATTGAATTTAAATACGGTAAAAAATCAGTACAAATATTGCAAGAAATGTAAATGCAACTTTGTTTTGTTTTTGGCTTTTACGATCGAGAGCATGAGTGTGTGCTGGGGCCTGGAGTTTGTGGAGTGTATATAACCGATAATATAGTGTCGTAAATTCGCGGGGGGAATTAGTCATGGTGCGTGATAAATTCGCTTTTATTTGGCTTTCGTGTGAGAATGTTTGCCCTGGGCCGAAACAGTATTCAATAAGTTCTTTGTTGCCACTTTGGTTTTACTTTTCACCCAGTGGACATTGACCTGCCATTGTCCATTCACCTGGGCATTTGTTTTCTTTTTTTTCAGCCAAAATCCAATGTCAAAGTTTCACTTTTCAACCTGCAACCTGTTGGGCCCTGCGATTCTCTAAGTCCCGAAATGCTGCGCCTGATTATGCAATTATTGGCAATCACTTTCGGGCTTCGTTTAGACCAGCGGGCGGCCCCTGGCTTTTCGCTTTTTTTTCGGAATTTTTTCTACACAAAGAAAAAGGAAATTACATAAAAGTGAGCAACTAAATTTTCGCCGGCCTGGGATTTCTGCACGTTCGCAGCACGAAAGCGCTCGCAAATATTCAGACGCCGGCAAAATCGCCACGAATTGATCGCAAATGAGGGTTAGAGTTCAGTTTTCGGCCTGGACCGGCTCGATTTTCGATTTTCGGTGTTCGGTTTTCGGTTTTCAGAGTTTCTGAGTCTCTGAGTTTCTGAGCCCAGGAGACCTCTTGGAGTTTGTAGTATGGAGTTTTGCGGTCTTGTGGAGAGCAAAGCGAGGCTAATGGCGTTCCGCGGGCCTTATTGTTAGCAAATATTTGTGTTATAATGGCGCAAGGTTTCGCAGCTCCCAAGCGAAGGGGCTAATGATATGAGTGAACCCGTTTGCATCAAGGGAATGGGGAGGTTTTTGTGGGTTAAATTCGCCACTGTGGGATAATACGTAAATATACAGTGAAATTTATGCAGGAGAACTTAGCCACTGAAGGAGGGAACCCATAAAAAGAGTTTAAAACAAGAAAACTTAAGTTGTTCCTTTTTTTTAAGCACAATAAAATTATTTAAAGACCAAGAAAATAAGTTATATTTAAATGGGAATATAGAAAGGTCAGAATTGTGTTGAGAATG
Source organism: Drosophila oshimai (assembly GCA_018150695.1). Taxonomy (NCBI): domain Eukaryota; kingdom Metazoa; phylum Arthropoda; class Insecta; order Diptera; family Drosophilidae; genus Drosophila; species Drosophila oshimai. The sequence goes on along the minus strand of JAECWM010000033.1, from coordinate 125,848 downwards.
TTTGAAATCTTAGTAAATCTAAGTTTTTAAATTCATTTGCACACTGCGATTATACACACACATTACTCATACGTAGAGTTGGCATTTCTTAAATACCAACAAATAATTTGTATTTATTTTTAATTGATATGTGTTTTAAAAAAGATTTCCATTTCATTAAACAAACATTTGCAAAATGTTTTTAAACTTTATTATGAAATATATCCACAGTAACATACGAGTGATGATACTTTCTGCAAATTCAAAGTATCTTACATAAGCTTGGTAAAATATACTCACATATAACTAAATAAATAATAAACAGTTATGAACACATTTCGATGCAAATTTCCAGATATTTTCCATTACTGCACACAGCTGAGTTTTGAGTCTCCTATTCAGTCATTCTGTTAACCCCATTTGACTCGAATGCGGTCGATGCTTATCTGCTGCTTGTGGCACGCATGCGTTAATTGTTGGCATGGGGCAGCAGCAGCAGCAGCAGCAACAGCAACACCAACCAGCAACTAGCAACATCAACAACCAATGGGGACGACAGCAACAACACATCCTGCGCGTGCCCCCAAAACATACAATATATCAAAATCTAACACTGGCGCTGGATATCGCGTTCGCCTGATTGCGCCTGCCCATAAATCATTCCCAAGCCAAGTCGCATTTGCTCTTTACTATATAGTACAGTACGGTATACTGTTCACCCGATTGTCGATTGCAATCATCTGGAAAGACAGCACGCACGCGCGTCTAAGGATAATAACCAGTGGGTTCCCGATGTGGGTTCCCCAAAAGTGGGTGCAAAATAAAAAAAACAAAGTGGGACGAAAACGGAGGAATACAACTTCATTAGAGTTTCCGAGGGAAAATCTGGCGGAAAATTCACGAACAAAAATGATTTACGCGGGGCGACAGGCGAACAAGTCTTTGCACTCATTTCAGCAATTTGACAATTAATCAATTGCCACAAAAGCAGCAGCCACAATGGGGCATTACTAAGTCATTGGATTGGGGGAAAATCGAGAAAAATTAAATCACTGGCAAGGGAAATACCTTAAAAAAAGGTTACAGGAAATCAAAGAACTAAATATTCAAAAAATTAAACAAAAACTTATACAAAAGGTTAATTTTTTTACACAAAAATGAGTAAACTAAAGATTTTGCTTTTCGATTTTTCCATAAAAGTTTTTTTAGTTGCAATAAAAATATTAAATTTTATTGTTTGTCACCTAAGAATTCTCAAACTAAACAATAAAGTTTATATGCCTATTAAATGCTTTCTTTTCACTTAAAAAAGCACTTAAATTTGCAGAAGATATTACTTTAATACCACATAATTGCTTTGAATCAAAATGTAATTAAATTTATGGCTGGTCTCCTAGTGGTAATAGGTCCATAAAATAAAATATTAAAGATTTCTTATGTTTTTATTTACAATATTAAGGTAAGTGATATTTTACGATGCACTTAAGTACTAAATAGATATCCCAGAAAATCAATAAAGACTTTTTTAAAATTTATTACAATAACGACTTTAAATTATTGTTAAATTTAAAGTTTGCAAGAATTTTTGGAAGGAAGTAAATGAATTAATTATTTTATTTTAAACTCCAATGTATTTTTTTTATTGTTCTTAAGTTTGACACAAACTCCTCCTAAAACCCCGACTACCCATATATTTAAAGGGTAACCATTCGATCCAAAGTTGTCGCTTTTGAGGTCAAATGCTTGCCAAGATTTTTGCCTATGCTATTTTTATGTTCAGCTCCGTTGTTCCACCGCTCAGTTTTCCAATTGTTCAGTCGTTCAATGGGTTCAGTTGGTGGCTTTTGTTCGAGTTCGGGTTCAGAACGTGCGGGTGCTTTTGGCCACATAAAAAATCGGCCGATCTATCTGGCCATCGATCGACTCAAATTGCCATTGGTTTCTGTGTTTCTGTGTGTGTCTGCTAAGTGACATGTGACATATTGTCAACGCATTGCCTGACGATCATTTGCATAAATTCCGATTGGGTAGCACAAACAAAAACAACAACTACAAACTCGAATTGCAGCTGAAACTGCAACAATTGTGTTGACAAACATTGTTGCTACACATGCAACGCGTCTCGCGGCTGAGTGACAAAAATGTTGCCGGCTACAAAATGGCTAATTGTGTAAGCATGGTAAATGTTATTTTCGGTTTGCATATGTCGGCGACTAATCAGCAATTGTTGTTGCTGTCAGTCGTGCCAAGTGACTGCTAAAAATTCAAGCAAAAAAAAAAATATATCTACAAAACGTTGACACTTATAAATGGTAAGAATAGGTTTTTTTTCATAGCTGGAATACTTTTTACAACAGTTTCAATTATATATAAAAATCAATAGATTTTTGTTTTTTAGCAATGAATAACTAATTTACTGGAGCAATTACTTTACAAACTACGCTTTTATTTTTTGATTTTATTATCATTATTTTAAGTTCCCAAAAAGAATGTATTTCGATCCAATTTAATTTTGAATTTCGTAATGTTTTTAGTAGTTCTCAATTTTACCAAAATTTTTTTTTAGCAATTTGTTAACCCCTAAATTTTCCACAACTAAATACAACTCACAAGTCCGATAACTCCATATGAATGTGGCAAGGTGCAGGCGGTCAAAGTGTTTTATATTAAATTTCGGTAAGTTATTAAAGCAACTAACCCCTCGAGACCCCAACAGCAACATCCACAACACATGTTGCAGTCGCCCACAAAACCAAAAAAAACACAAAAAAACTGAAGAAGTAGTTGAAAATGTTTTTTATGTTTGCTGCCAAATAAATTGTGGCTATTTATGTATTTCGCAGTGTGTGAATAATTTAATTTCAATGGCCAAAACGTGACCAATTTGGTTTATTTACACGTATTGCGCATAAATTGCATTCGGTAAATGTTTTAGGGGGGAGTACCTACAACAAAAAATAGAGTTTGAGGCTTTCTCTACCTATTTTTCAATATCTGCCCACGAAAATAGTAAATGAAGCCATTAACATGCCGCAAAAGGAGAACACGCACTGCAGGCAATCACCTGGATTTTATGTCTTCATCCAGGTGGAGGACACTCAAGCCACCCACCCATTAAACCAACCCCTCACCCTCACCATCCCCCCGCGTTGCGTAAACATGTTTGCAACAAATTACGAGCTACAACACCTTCTATGGGCGGTTGTTCATCGAATGTTGCACGTGCAACTGCAACAGCAACATCAGCAACTTTGGCGGAGGAGCGATACTGCATTTGCATTTTAAGTGAATTCTCTTCATTTGTATTTGGAATTGGGCCGTTTCTTATTCGCTGCCGTCGCTCTCTGAACACGTGCCAATTAGCCGCAGCAATTTGGCCAAATTGCAATATGTTGTTAGCTGTTGGCGTTGCCAGTTGCACTCTTTATGAAGTTGTCGCCGGTTCAGGCAATCGCAGGCAATCGGGTTCTCAGCGGAATTTATGGGGTAAATTGGGGGAAAAGAAGGGAAATAAATGGGGAGTCATATTATTTTATTTTTGGTTTTACATGTTTTTTAAATTATTTATTTTTGAATACATATGGTTTTCCTTTTATTTTCATTTGGTTTTAATACAGTATTTTTTGTTTCCTATTTAAAATTATTTTTAGACTATGTGAACGTATTTAATTTTGGTTTTCTGTTAATTGTATTTAAATTTACTAAGCAAGTTTATTTTAATTTCATTTGTTTTCATTTCAAAATATTTTATTTCGTTTTTTTTTTATAGTATTTATTTTATATGTTTATATTTTTAATATTACTTAATTAGTTTGGTTGAAATTATAAAGTTTCTGGTTATGTTTCATTTATTTATTTAAACTCCGATAAAACCAATTAAATATTTGAATCTGATTTTTAAGAGAGATAAATTCTAACTCTATTAAACTATTATTTTTTTTACTAACTTGTATTTCTTCTAGAGCTAAATATTTATTGTAAATTCAAATTTAGTACACCTGTTTGTGGTATTGACAAATCGCGTGATCAGCCTGCTGCTCTCTGATCCCCATTCCGTAATGGATTTATATATATAAATTGATATTATGCTGAAAATAATTATGCAACTTGGGGTTAATATCGCGCAAAATCAATAAACTTTTATGCACGAACGTTTGAGCGTTTTCCATTTCGATATTTCAATATTTCGATACCGCTGAGTGCAATTTGCACCGCTCTTTTGGTGGTGTTCATGTTGTTTTTCCTTTGTGAGTGTGCCACCCATCACCCACCGGCTGTTCGGTGGGTTCAGTGGGTCAGCAGCGTCACGTTCGCGACTCCAGAAATCCACAGGAACCAGTTGCAAGTTGCCAGTTGCAAGTTGCAGTGGCTACGGGCTTCTCGTCTCGGACCAATTTCGGTTTCATTTGCAATTTCGCTATCGTTTTGGGGCTTCGGATTAAGGGGATAAATCGGAGAAAAAAAAAGGAGGAAAATCGGGAAAAGTCTGCGCATATCTGAGGCAATCAATCATTAGACGCAATCATGGGCCACATTAACTCGCCACTCTTGGCCGTTGCGATATTGAAAACTAATGCGACGCCCACTGGACACCCCGAGTTCCGAGGTGGTGCGAGTGGTGCGGTGGTTTCTGGTGGTTTGGCGGTTCAGTGGCTCAATGCCTCGTTAGCGGGATTAGCAATTACCAAAGGAGGCAATGCAGACAGTTGAATTGTCAGTCATTTTGTCAGCCGCTTAATTGCAGCTGGCAATTCGAATAAAACCGGCAATGGGCAATGGGCCACTGGAAACTTTTAACTGGGAACTGGCAACTGCCAGCCAAAGCCAAACAATGACACTGAAACGTTGGCGGCTCCAACATGACTCACACTTTGGGTTTGAGCCACCGCTTTTATGCTGCAGTTGCAGTGGCTAAATGTGCATATATATTTACATATATCTGGATATCAGGAAGCCGGCGAACCTATCAACGGCAACAGCTACTCGACTGCTGTCCGAAATCCGGCAGAAATGCCAGCACTCAGCGAAAATTACTGGAGAAAATCAGGAAACATTTAAATTAATATTTAAATTTAATTTAGAATTTTTTATGACAATCTTTACTTAACCTATAAATTATATTTATAATTTTTAAATTAAATTGTTAGAACAAAAAATATATTATTACAAAATCGTAATAAGAAAATTAACATTAAAAATGACTCAACGTTATTTTGTATTTGTTTTATAAAGAGAATGATTTATTTTAATTTAATATATGTAGGTACTCACTTTTCAGGAAACTTCCCTCGTTGAAAAACATTTATTTTTTCAATGATGGAATGCCCCCTTTTAAGAGCCCGATCTCCGCGAAATCCTTGACATAATGACCCCTTTTAGCGCTGGCCGCGATAACAATGGATTTGGGACTGCTGGACAGGAGAGCCCGGGAAATGGCAAACGAGCTCGATCCGCTGGCCAGACAATGACGTCTAATTAGTTGCACCAGGCAAGGCAACAAGCAGCCAGCAGCTAGCAACCAGCAACATGCAGCATGCAGCATGCAACACGTGCAAGGGGCAGGAGAGTTGCTACCGTTTGGCAGCAGCAATGCTGTTGCTGCATGTTGCTGCTGCTCCTCCGATGTTGCTGCTGTGCAAAATGTAATTCAATCATGCGCCTATGAGCCTGCAACATGCGGCATTTGCAGCATGTACGTTGCTTGCACAATCGCAGGGAATAGCAGGGAAAAGCAGACGCACGTTGCTCACCCCTCAGGGAGGTCAACATGCTAGAAACTTGCAACTTGCAACCAGCAACAACTTGCAGACACTTTCGATCAGAAAAAAAATAGGGAAAAAAAACGGATAGATAAACCTGCTAATCCCCAGCCCCTCTAGGAATTTTAAATGGCTAAATGCCTGCCGGATTAACCTACTCATCCTACTTTAATTTACTACATTTTTTAAGTGCAGGAAATTCTAATTATTTGCTGATTGCCTGACCTCTTTTTCGAGCAGCAAACTCGTTGGCATCTCTCATGTAAATGTCCTCGCTTTTTCCCATTTCCCAGCTGCATTATTAACCTCATTAGCCAAGAATGCATCCACCAGATACGATTTGCGAAATACGAGAGCGCAATCGCTACTCCGTTTCATTTGGCTTATTAGAATCGTTAAATTATGGCAGGCTGTGGCCACACTCTCCTATTTTTGTTTTTCTATTTTTTTCCTCTTTTTTTCCCCCATTTTTTCATTTCAAGCCAATCCAAAAGTTAGAGCTGCAGTCCACCCACACAATGCAGGCCCGAAAATGAAAATGTTCATTAGATTTGCAACGGTTTTCAGCGCAACATGTAATAAGTTTTGTCTCAATTTAATGCCTTCGAAGTGATACTGGGTATTTGGGATTTTTTATTGAGTTGGCCATAAGACGCAAGTTAGTACTGTTCAAAAAATTTAACATATATATACAAATTACATCTCGTTTTAAACGAAAATTTTTGGTGTTTAATTAAGATTTAATAACTTCCTAAAAAAAACCTTTTCATAAAGTGCATTAAATTTTTTAAATAATTAAAAAGAGTTTAAGGATTTTTCCCTAAAAAATAAAACAGAAATCATCTTTAAAGATTTTATTTATTTATTTTAGATTTATGTAGGAGACTTACGTATACAAAATTAAACGATAATGCATTTATTTACATTGCAAATATTTACCGTTCAACAATGTACATCTAACTACAATTTCTTAATACCAGAAAGATATGGTTTTTGAAAAAATTTAATAGTTTTCCTCTAAACAAGAGAGAGCATCTCACAGCCACCCTATATTCCCCACTCCCAATGTTTCTTCTCACCGTTTTTTGGCCAACTGGCTGGCAAAGACAATGATTATGTGTCAATATGCAAAAGGCGATTTACACGCAAGTTAAAGCAACTAAATTGTATAATAAAAAACATTTTATTATTGTGCCAGCTGAGGCGGCAGCAGAAACTCCGCCAGCCGCCGGCCAAACAAATTGAGTGCCATGAAGGCAATAAATGGCTTTTCTTGGCTTTAAAACTGCGCTGAAAACCGGGTTCTAAACAAAACGCACCTTAGTTGCAAGTTAACAACGCACAATGGCTGAGACGGGGGTCAGTGAGTCACACAAAAGACTGGTAAATAAAAATAAAAAACACAAGAAAATGTAGACACCCAAACAATTGTCACAGTGTTTTTGTAATGCATTTTATGGGTCAACGTGGCGTATAATTAATACACTTGGGCAACTTCCATGTGCCATTAGAGCCACTGCAATTGCTGATGTCCATAATTAGCATGACTTTTTTTTTTGCAAGTCCGTTAATAATTGTCATAACCTTGCCATCATTTCCTGACATTGATCGATTTGGCCAAGTGACGCGCGTCAGTCTCACTTCATTTTTTTTTTGTTGGCTTTCTTCTTCTGCATAAAATTGATTTTTGTTTTCAACTAAACTTGATTTACTCTTTTTTTTTTTTTTTTTTGGGGAAGTCATGCGGCGAGGAAGTACAATTGCTGACCTGATTGATTGGTAATTGCAATCGATTCGTTCGATCGATTGGATAGCAGAAACAATCGCGGAACTGGCTCAAGGCAAGGATCTTGGAGTCTCTGAAAGGTGATTCATTTGCAGATCAAATCTACAACTCTGACGTCAACCAATTGTTTGATTTAATGCCACACAGCAGTTGGTTCTCAGCGCCAGCTGCACTGGGGGAAAATTCTATTTATAAATTCAGGACTTATGAAGTTGTTCTTGATTTAAAAATATTTTAAGACAGCCCTGGGAAATTAGAAAACTTTTAAGTAGGTAGTTTAATAATATTATAAAGAAATTGTGAACTATATTTTAAATAAAAATTAAGTTCAGAAATTTTCAATCAGTTTTGTATGATGCAATAAATTAAAAATTGTTGCTGTCCTTTTAATATTAAATAAAAAATAAATAAATAATTATGAAAAGAACGTTATATTCTGTTATAAGTAGCCAAATATTTTTTTGAGTACATAAATTTACAGCGGTCCTAAAATAATTAGCATGTAAAGGTTTTTACTGACTACCAGAGCTGTAAATATTTTATGGTTTTATGACCGTTTTTGTTGAGTGTTCGATTGCAGTTTCTGCATTTGTGTTTGGGCCATATAGCATTTGTCATTTGGTAAAACACACACCTTATAGCCGCAGCTTTTTCAGCACCCACTCGCTGGCCAGAGATTCCCATGGCTCCGCTGCGAAATGACACTTCTGCAAACTTGGCTTCCGCTTGGCTCTTTGCTTTTTGCTTTTCGCTCTTGGCCAAATGGAAACCTGACCAAATTTGGCAACAGATAAAACGGCCTGATGGCAGCTGATGATGGCGCCCGCGCATGCGTGCAGATCTCATAGGAAAACTAAAAACTGAAAACTAAAAACTCAAACTGCTGCTGCCTCATCATCATTTATTTTATTTTAATTGTGTGGCGGCGGTGCTCCCATGTTCGTAGTATTTTTCTAGCCTTTTGGCCAGTGGAGCGGTTTGTGCATGTCGCCTTGTGCAGATTACAAACAATCAAATAAATAAAACGGCTGCTGCTTGTTCTGCCATTTTTTTTCGTTATTATTTATTTGCCATTTTTTTGTGGTTGTTGTTGTGTGCTGCTTGCAAATCTTTAATGAATCTCTGCGCAGGTTTTGCAGTTGCGTGTGGGCCTCAAATCGTTTTTATTATTATTGTGCTTGTCGTGTAATTTAATTTATGAATTTGAGCCTGGGCCGCTGAGATTTTCGGTGTGTGTGCTGTTCTTTTTTTTTTTTTGGCTGCATAATTTTCTAATGCTGACAAATGGGATTTGGATTTATGGCTTTTGTCGCTTGTTGCACGTAGGTGTTGCATGTGGCTGCTTGTTTGATTGAAGATGTTGCAAGCGGCGACCTCGAAACGAACATGGACAATTGCAGTTGCAGTTGCAGTGGCAGTTGCAGTTGCACAATTGTTTGGGCACCGGCGAGAAGTGGAGCATTTATGGGTGAATGCAACCTGAGATTTCCAGCCGGTACACAAGTCGGTCACTCAGAAATATGAGTAGATGCAGAGAGAAAAAGAAACTAGTAATACTAGAAAAAATATAACCACCAAAAATTTTAGTTTAAATATATATTCAAAAATGCTGCTTGTTGATTTACGGAAGAAAGAATGTTATAATTCAAATATTAAATTATTTTAGTGAAGTTAAGAAAAAAATTGTTATAAAAACATAAAATAGTTAAAGACATTATAAAAGTTGTGTGTTCAAATTTACTTAAATTAAACCTTTTGCGTTCATGTAAAAATCAATGTTAAAACATTTTAATAACAACAATACTTATAAGTCAAAAATACTTTGTTTTAAATATTTGAAAAAAAATACAGTAAAAATATACCAAAACGATGACTAATTTTTGTTTGTTTACCATTTATTTTTGGCCGAATTTTCAAACAAATTACCATACTGTCGATGGCTATCGAAGCAAGTCACATACTCGTACTATACGACTATAGCCCCTGCCAAAAGCCAAAAAACCGCCAAACTCCGATTTACTTTGTGCCATTTTGCCGACTCCCGTTGAAACCGTTCTAATCTAAACTCATTATAATTAAATAAGTCACGAGTTTTGAATTTTAATTTGGCTCTCTGGCTCTGTGGCTGTGGCATTGCCCTGACAGACAAAATCAGCTACCAGTCAATGGCATGTTTTCGCGGTTCCCTCTTTCGGCTTTGTTTTACCACTTTTGTGGGCCAATTTTATCAGAATCGCACAAGCCAAGGTCTAAGCCAGAAACTTAATTATATTGCACAGACACGGCCAGTCGGCGGAATCTTAAAATTTGCACTTTAGGCCAGCCACAAAATCACAAATTCACAAATTACTTAAAGACAAAATGAGCCAAATTAGCAGACTCACTGTTTTCACTGCATTTGCTACTGATTTCGGATTTGGGTTCGGATTTGGACTTGGATTTCGATTTCCATTGGGGCCCCTCAAGTCAAGGTCTTCAAAGAAGGTGTTGAAATGTTGCTGTTGCTGCTGCTGCTGTTGTGTGGCGTGTTTGATTTACGACTGATGCCTCTTGGAAGTTGGGCTTGGAAATTGCTTTGAAATTGGCCAGAAAGGAATGAGGCAAGCTCAAGAATTGGGCCCAGGTTAAGATATATTTTTTTTTCTTTATTTTGTTCGGCACTCTTAAGTGCTGCTGCTGCTGCTGCTGCCAGAGGTTGCTAGTTGCTAGTGGTTGATGTTGCTGGTTGCTAGCTGCTAGTTGCATTGTTGTGTCGATTTTGTGCGGCATTATGCAACTCACGACAATGACAATTCACGGCAGGACCTTTGACGACCTACAAGCGTGTTCCAACTGCTCCTCACACTTATTTTCAGTTTCGCTTTTTGTTTTCATTATTTTTATTTCTGATTTTCATTTGAAGAAGCCAAAGTCTTCTGTTGACTCGACTCGTATGACAAATCGATTTACATAGTGTGGGCTTTTCATTTGGTTTGGCTTCGGATTCGGAACCAATTAGGTTCAGAAATGTCAGACTTCAGGCCCTGACCCAAAGTTCTTTGCTGAGTTGTCATTTGGTTCAGTTTTTTTTATTGTTCCCAGCACAAAACATGTTAACCCAATACCAGAAATTCTAGATTTAAGATTTAATTATGTCTTTTTTTTCTTTTATGTTACAAATTTTGATTTTTTAAATATATTTAGAGACCATGAATAACTTTTAATTTTTTGACCAAATGAAAAGAAAACTTTATTTATAAAATTAATGTTTTTTATTATAAATAAAAAGTTTTAAACTAAAAAAATTATTGAAACCAAAACAATGAAATAATATAAAAATGCAAGCAATAAATTGACCAAAGAGTTAAGAATTTCTTAAAAAAAAAATGTCTATTAATATTTTTTCCTAATAAATAATAAATAAGATTAAATGTTATAGGCAAACATAGGTGCAGTGAAAGTGGTCAAAGAATGGTCTGTGAATTCCGACAGCTCTGATCACGACCTAAACGCTGCTCTGACTATGATTGACACCTTGGCGATAAGTACCGGATCAGCATTATATATGTTTCGAGAGAGAGAGGAGGGGGATACATGTAGAGAGCGTAAGCAAGGCAGCTGGCCTTTTCGATCGCTTTTAGCCAACTGAGTAACTGGGTAACTGAGTGCGAGACGTGTTGGCCATGTCCAAAGTGTCGAGGTGTCCGAGGCCCTATTAAGAGCTGGCATTTGAAATGATTTATATAATGCGGCATTGTCGTCTGGTTTCTGGTGATGCCAGACACCCGATAGACCCCCTATAACAGAACATATAAACATATTTACCTAAACAATAAACCATATTGTACAATCCATTGTCCAGAGTTGGCCTGTCAACAGCAATTTGACATTTTCGTTGTCACTTTTTGGTGTGCCTGACATTTTACACAAAACATAAATTAAAAAAGAGTTAGAAATTGGAGTGACGCGCGACATGATTGCGAATAAAATAAATATTAATAAACAAGTAATAAATATATATATATATTGATATTCGTAGTGCTGCAATTAGCTGGTGAACAAATTGAGTTAAATTAAATGGATTCCTGGCATTTGAGCGGGGCAACAATGTCGCCGCAATCATTTCAACAATTTTAAATACGACTTTTTCCCCAAGACCACAATTAAAAATCGGTTTTGGCTGCTGCTGCTCCACAGCCGTCGGCTCTCTGAAATGCCTTAATAAAATGTTAATAACTTAATCAATATGCCATAAATATAGCCACCAACAACTCTCTGCAAAAACAAAGGCTTTTCGATGGCTCCTGCAACACTTTTGCACACGCGGCAGGGTAAAAAATTATAAAAATAAATTCTTGAAACTCGTTTGCTGCATGCGATTACGTCGCCAATCGACAATCGACGAACGACGATCAACGATCGTCGTCAGCGAGATCGCATGAATTTCATTACAAAATCAAAAGTCGACACAGCTGTGACGAATCTTGAATCTTGGCTTGAAAACTTGCAAACCGATGAAAAAGGGGGCGGAAAGCTGAAGGCAGAGACCTGCAATTACCACCGCTCTGCTCGCTTTTCACTTTTCAATAGCCATGCCACTAATTTGACAGCCGGCGAGCAATCGCCATCACTCCTCCAGCTATATGGTTCCACATCCACATCCACATATAGATCCACATCCAGTTGCAACTCCAAAGCCCCCTGACAAAGTGTCGTGGATAGCCATATACACATATGTTGATATAGCCCCAGAGATACTGACTAAAGGAGACCAACAGGAGAGGAAAGAGACTGTCACCGTGGCTGGAGATTCTTTTAACTAAATGAATAAATAATTAAATAACATTTTATAGTAAATAAAATTATAACACCCACTATAAAACTTAAGTACCCAGACTTAGAGCCAGGTAAACACAAAATAACTTCTTATAATTTGAAATAACTAGCCAAAAATTAGGTTATGATAGTTCAGTAAAATAAAGTACTTTCAAATAATTTCAATAATTTGCTAAGATAAAAGTCTTAAATAAAACAAAAAGTAAAACAAAAGTAAGTTATAAAACAAAAGTTATGGCAACTATAAAGTGCTATTTTTAAATGTGCCGAATCTTTTATGTAAATTGAGGTGATTTACGTAAAAATGTTTTTAAAACTCAATTTAACATTTTAAACGTAGTTGTGCAGTTTTAAGAATTTATTTGTTAGATATGGGAAAAATTAGGTTTAGTGTCTATGTATTTGAAGAATTGTATTTAATTAAAGAAGATTAAAAGTCCCATAAAATGAAGATACTATTAATAGACTAAGTACATCACTCACCTAGTTATAAGAGAATATTACTGACACTCAGTTTAGAATTTTAATTGAATGAGATTCCTGATTAAAATAGCTTCTGCCCACTGTGCGTATGATGAATTCCTGGGGCTGTGTGACAAAGACAACTCGAACTAAAGCAGCGACTGTGGCTGCGACTGAGACTCCTGCCACAAGATAAACCCTGGCTGCTCAGCTCCGATATTTTCCGCTCGAGTACAAGTCATATACATAGAGTAGTACCAACTCCACTGGAGTCGCAGAATAGACAGCTATCGATCAGCTGCACAGTTGGCAGCTGAAGCCGAAACGGCTCAGCGGGCTTAATAATAAAAGCCCGCCACTTAGCCGGCAGTTGGCTTTAATTTATGCAGTGAGCTCGAGGCTTGAGAGATTGGTGGGGGCTTCCCCTCATTTGGCCCACAAATTTCAGCGGCTTAAGCTTTTGCGTTTTGAGATGCGTGCCAGAGATAAAAGTAATTTGCTTGATTTAATTTTAGTCGGCAGCACACGAGACAACCTACACACCCCCTCCTACTCCACCTCCACCTCCACCTCCCTAAAGTAGCATCCTGTTTGTCAGCTTCGCGTTGAGATCTTTTTTGTTCGGTTTCGGTTTTTTAGTTTTTAATTAGGCAACTGCTGCAAATTTTTCAGCCAAGTTTCATGTTGCAAAATGTCTTGGGGCTCATGTAAGTGGCAAATGGTCCACCACTACCTCCACTTCCACCTCCCCCAAAAAAAAAGGCAGCCTAAAAAATGAGAAAGAAGGAGGCCAGCTATGTTCAGGCCACTTCTAAAGTGGCTAATTGTGTTAGAGCATAATTTACACGTTGTGTTTTCTGTTGCCCCCAACAAGGCGCTGGACATGTGCCTGCCACAAGCAGCAGCAACTGCAACAACTGCAACAACTGCTGCCACTGCAACTGCAACTGCAGCAGGAGCAGCAGCAACAGCCTCTAGTTGAAATACTTTGCTGCTGTTACGGCAACAACGCTCTCAGGCTTAAAACAACTTTTTTTTTTGTTAAGCTGGACAACATTAAGAGCTTCTTACTAAACGAATTCTAGTATAGGATATGTAGTATGTTGTACCCGAACGGGGATTAACAGAAAGCTATTTAATAAATATTTGAAATATTTATGTGTAAAGTAAGTAAAGTTCTTATTAAACATTAAAATATTATCTCAACTGATTTGACAACATCTAAATATTACTTGTATATAAATTTAAATACTAATTTACGCGTCCACAAAAAAATAATAGGTAATTAAAATATAAGGAAACCATGAAGGAATTCCCAAAAATTTTTAGGACTTTAAGTTTGTGATATATTTACTTGATACTTATCCAATTTTAGTAAACAGACCTAAAAGGGCCTTAAATAATATTACTATTACTATTGCTATTTTATATATAAATATTTAAAAGTTCATAACAACATACAAATTTATAAATAATTAACACAATTACAACAAAGAAACTTAAAATGTACTCTGTTCAATTAATTTAACAATGTAATCATTGATAATTACTAATTAATATTTAGATATATTTATTTTACTCATTATTTTAATTTCATTAAAATTTATTTATATTAACTTAAAATTCCTTAAAGTAATTAACTTGATTAATAATCACCATAAATTGATTTATAGTTTTTTGTCTGAATAAACAAACCATCCCTCCTATTAAAAAATATCCCTCTTTTGAAACGATTGCTTCCACGAACCTCTACTAAAGTTGCTGACCTATAGTCAACCACCTCTGACTCAGATCTGTCTGCCATAATGAAGCCCGTGATGTCTTCATATCGGATTTGGCTACCGTGAGTGTCATTTCGCTTTTCACGCACCTCGGACATCGGACATTAACCATCTGAAAATCGAACATCGGAGCGTGGGAATTGACGCGCTATCGAGTGTCGCACACACGCAGCTGGGCCATTTGATTAAACGCCTCGTTTTATTCAATATTTAATATGTGAAATTATTGACAGTCGATTGGGCAATGCAAACAGAGACTGACATTCTGGTCGGGGGGCATTAGCGGCTATATAGCTATATACAGGCGATATCTGCGCGGTCCGGTCAATATCAAAATTCAAATATCAATATTTACGCAGCAATTATGCAAATTAAGTTCGCTTTTGGATCGGATTGTATGTGTGGATCGCAATGACGAAACGACTTTGGCATCTCTGGGCGGGTTTTCACAGAAAAAAAAAGTGTCTCGTAGTCTCGGAGTCTCAGTCTTATCTCCCAAAAAGATTGCATTTGCCATGACGTTCGACTTAATTGTTCTAATTACATGAATTTCGGTCTGCGTTTTAATTGCTCGTGGGAACAAGATACATTTAGTCTGGTATTTATTTAGTTTTTGATTTTATTTTTTCCTTATTTATTTTTTTGGCGGCACACGCACAGCTTGACACCTGCAAAAAAATATCTGCGGGCTTAGTTTCTTGGATTTTGTGGCGCCAAGTTGGCTTTTTTCTCCTATCTGTCTAAGACCTGTAATGTAATGTAATGTGCCTCACAAAAACCTCTCGATTCTTCACTCCTTGTGGCTTGTGGTTGTGGCCTTTTGTCAGCGACTTCCCGCTGTTGTCAACTCCTTAAATGTCAACCCGAGTTGTCTTCTGGTCCACAGAGTGTCATCATCTAAAGCCAGTTGCAATTAAGTTTGAAAAATTTAATTTGTCAGCTTTGTAACGCTAAATGGAACCCCTGCCAGTTGGAATTATGGTAGAGGGTTTGATTTCATTTTTAGACTTATTCGTAGTAGGTTTTAGTTATTAGAAATGGTACTTAATTTTAACTTTTCAAAGACTAAACTTAATTATGTAAAACTAGCTAGGACAAGAGTTTTTTTATTGTGAGATTATATTATAAGGTAAACGTAAAAATAAACTATTAGCTTTAGGGTTTCCTTACTTGGCTAAATTTTTTATATAAATTGCTCTTTAGAAAGGCACTTTTATAATAATAATTAACAGGAAATGTAATATAAATAAATAAGAAAAAAATAAACATCCAAAATGTGATATAACTAATTAAGAAAATAATATTATAAAATTCTCACCTCTCATATCATCTTAAACATTTTTCTTAGGGAAATAAAGTAAATTTTTATTTTACATAGAAGCTTTATATTACTTAACGAGCATTAAATTCGAATGACATTTACCTGCTTACTTCAGGTCATTAAAAACATATATGTGAACATGAGAGCAGCCGCTTAAAGTGTTTCTGCCCCAGGATGATCAGCTTACCTCTTGCCACAGAGCCTCATCCTCTTTCATAAGTGACAAATTTATGGCGCGTGTGTTGCAAACCACATAATTTGTCTGACTTTGACTTTGACTTTGACCCCCCAACCGAGGAACCTTCTCCCAAATGCGGATCGGTCATCGGATATAGCCCCGAAAATCATGAAATTTATGTGCAACGCCCTCGCGCCAAATTAATGGATGCTTATTAATTTATAGCTATTTAAATGATCTCCAGGATCGCGGCATTCCAAGGCTCTCTGACTTCTAATGAAGTCGAATCTGTCGCGTGTTTGCCTGGAAGTGTATTTAATTTACACCTGAAACCAAAACCAAAACCGAAAACCGAAAAACGAAAACCGAACTTGAACCTTTTGGGGGCTCTGGCAAATAAATTAGCATCATGGGGTGAGGTCGCCTTATTCGCTTTTATTTTTGAGCGTTGTTTGAAAAATGAAAGTGTTTGCTTTGGTTTCTTTTTGGAGATCGCGCAGCTTGGGGCTGGAGCTTGTGGCATTGACTGGTCATAAATAAAGTCCACCATTTGGTATCCAACTCATCGTCCAGCTCCGAAAGCCGAATACCGAATCTTACTCCCTGCTCGCTGTGTGGTCAGTTTTTCAGTCAGCCTTTCTGAATTTCTATGACTAAGCCCGCACAGCTGGCTTTCAAGCTGGCCAAATGGCCAACTGACTACAGCGATTGCATCGCTCTTTCTCCTCCGCCGTTTGGAAATTACTATTATAGTTTTATGTGCTATTATTTGGGCATCAGCATCACACAGCACAGGCACCACAAACAACAAAAGCAAACGCCAGCCCCCGCAGCGACTGAGGCCGCAGATCCCGAGACACACATGAAGCTAAGCTGGCCGAAGACCAAAGACCGAGGGTCGATCGAGCCAAACTTTTGCATAATCGAAGTGGACACTGTACAAAATAGTCTAGTGTTTCAAAGTTTTGTGATAAATCCAACAGTTTCAAGGGTTTTTAAAATAACTTAACCATTTTTGATTGGGTGTAGCAATTGGGCAACTATTTCTACGTCTAATATATTTGTTTAATATTAAATCATAACATTTTAAAATGTAATCATAAAAAAATAAATAAAGAAAATACCCTTTTACATACCTACGTACTTGTTAAATTTATTTAAAGGCTTTCAATACGAAAATATTTTAGCTATTGTGTATCGTAAGAAAGTCAGAAAAGCATAGTTTTAATAAATTACTTAATTTTATGGTGGTCTTTATAAATTTTAATAAATAGGTAGGTAATCAAGAAATACCCCATTTTTTTTTTTATAATTTACACAAATAAATAATCCAATTTTCTTAAAACTAACCGATTGTTAGTAAATACTTGTTTAAATAAACAGGTAAACTTTCAATTTTAAAATAAATATGAATGTAGGAAAGAATATAAATTTTACTATAATGTTAATATTCAATATTACCTGAGAACTTCAATTTACGAAATTTGCTTGTAATAAAAATCAATGAAATAAGTTTCTAAAAGTCTTTAAAATACAAAATAAGTGCAAAACTAATTAGCTTAACAGTTTTAGGACATTTATAATTTTGTTAATATTTTTTTTAGGTGCACAAACACTGGTCAGCCGACAGCGGCATCTTGATTAGCATTTGCAGTCCAACTCCAACTCCCAATCCAAGTCCAAGTCGCAGTCCAAGTCAAAGATTTAGGCCCGTGGGGTGGCGAGATTCTTTGGCGCCAAACGCAGGCAGACAGATTTGGCCAGATTGTCTAGATGGCATTTCTCCGAGTGTAACTGTTTCATATCTGCCATCTCTGAATATTTCGAATGCAACATTTGCCCATGTGGCATGCAACTCTGCGATTTTTCCACAGAGTTCTCACAATTAAAATGCCTTCTTGTCACCGACAAGGGAATTCCTGAGGCGGCGCCTCTTCGAATCAGTGGAATGTCAATGCCAAATAGCTTCTATATAACCTCTCCCGATCCGCCAGTTATCGGGATTTGCAGCGTGGGCGTTGCGTAGTGCAGCAGCTCCGAGTTTTGTCGCCGATTGTCGCCTCGTGTAAATGTCAGATTGGCAAATGCCAAGTGAAAACCAGTAGCTGAAAACTGCGACCAGCCGACTGGAAATGTAACGAACTCGTAACGACTCGTGGCCAAAGGCCAATCCAGGTGGACAACTCATTGGGATCGGAGTAGGTGGTGGTGGTGCTAAATGTGGGGCAGGGGGTGCTGATTCCAGTGGTGCAACAGTCTAAGGACAAGTTCAGAGCAGACAGCCAACATGAACATGTCCACTGAGCCGCGATTTGGGTTAAGTGCGATTAAGATCGATGATTCTTTATCTGGGTTTAAATTTTTATAAATGTCACTTATTTGCACACCTTCTTAACTTTTTATGGAGTCTATTTCTTGATTTAACATTTTAAGAATCTGTTTAAAAGCTGTTTTAGTCGAAGGATGTACCTTTTTATTTCCCTCTTTAAATAGGATTTAAATAGGCTTTTTTTTTTCACTAAATTAAAATACATCTTAATTAAGAATTCTAAATTTGTTCCACTTTAAAGCACTCTAATTAATGTTGTTATTCTATCATTATTAAATATTTTAAGAACTCTTTGATAAAAACTATAAAATAATAAAATAAATAACATGAGTGTATTTAAGGTGATTGGTGAATTAAGCTAATCAAATAAAGTTTAATTTGAGTTAATCAAAACCTAAAAATCTATTTTTAAATTGTTTGAAATTTCAAACTAATAGTAGGTCATAAAAATTCAACTATTGTAAACATTTTTATATAGTTTAAATACCTAAATTATTAAAGTTTAGTTCAAAAAGACTCAAATTAAATGTTCCCCTAAAAATAGATTACCTCTCAGTATTTTTCTTAAAATAATTCTTGAAATAAACTTTGGTCAGCAAAGCGTTACCAATTCGCTGTGCACTGCAAACGGAAATGAAATGATCACATGTGGCAGACACACTCGCACAAATGGGTTGCACACCGGCCACGCCCCTCACTCCCCCCTCCCCGAACAAAAGCAAACAGAACGCCCACGCCCCTGCACAAATAAAAAGCTATAGAAGTCAGACTTTGGGACCAAAGTCAGACCAAAACAAAAAAAAGCGAGACCAAAGTGCAGGCCAAGATCAAGAGACAGAGCAGCGCAAATTATTTCTCACCATTTATCTGTAAAAATTCGCATATTAAATAAGCGTGCAACCCGAAATTATCACGGACCTGGCATCGGGCCCGTCTTTAGCTTTAGAGCCTTAGTCTTAACTTGGCCAAGGCTCGATCGTAATCTGTAAGTGTTTTTGGTGGTAAGAATGAGATGGAGATGGAGGCATCCAGCCTCAGCATTTATTTGTTTTCTTTTTTTGTAGCCCATACGCAAAGGATATGCCGAGTAACGCCCACAAAAATCAGATGGGGATAAGGGGACTCAGGGGGATATTCTGGGGGAAGAGATGATGATGTCGACAACGATTGCGATTGCGCGCCTGGATTACAATAATTTAACATCATCATAATAAAACAATCAACGTAAGGCACTCATAGCGAGGGAACACTGCTGGCAGAAAGGGTTTTTGTGGGTTCTGCTGGGTTTTAGGGGGTTAAGCAGGGGGTTAAGAGCGGGCTAAGAGGGTGTAGAGGGGGTGTGTGTGTGCTTAAGTCGATACAAATCGCATATGCCAAAAGGATAAAGGCTGCACAATAAATTGAGAGGTCATTCTCTGCCATTCGCTGGCGCTTCAATGCGATTCGATGCCACGATGCGAGACTTTTGACTCCGTCTTCCTCTTCGGCCGCCAAAGAATCCCAAGCGGGAATCTGCCACACTGCGGACAAATTAGGGCCACGTTTATGTTAGTGTTTAGCTACAAGTCAAGACAATAAAACGAAGAGCAAAATTTAGGATGTTAAGTCTTTTTAATGAATCTATTTAATTTCTATAACAATTTTAAATTAAACAAATAAATATGTATTGAAAATTCTAAAAAATAGTATTTCGAATTTCTTCTTGTATTTCTAAATTGAAACTTATAAATTAAAATCTTAACCTGTTCATCAAAATATTTAATATATTCTAACAACCAATTTTTGGTATACGTTAAACAAATTAATACTAAATTTGATCAAATCTCACCATAAAATAAAATGATTATAACTTAAAGTTTGATTTTACTACAATATAATTTTTAGGCCAGAAGTATAACTTATTTTCTACGAAATTTTATTGTAGTAAATCCAAATATTTTGTTTTCTTTACGATATTATTACTTATGTTACTTATTAGCTAACTTGAGGAATAAACATTCTAAAATTCAAAACATATAAGCTAAGACAATTTACAATTTAAAAATTGGTTGCAATATTTAAATTAAATATTAAATTTGTTTAATGGGTCTACCTTACATTGCATTACATTTTTTTTAACCTTCTCGAGCTTTTTAGATTTCTTCTCATTTATAGCCCTTTTTTCCTTAACTTTTCCCTGTGTGCCGACTTGTCTTGGACTTGTGCCAAAGTAATTGATGTGCTCGCCTGACCTGTGGGAGTTTCCGAATCACAGATTATCTCCACCAGACAATGGTGAGCCTCACGTCGTCGCTTGGCTTTTTGTTTAGCTCTTCCTTAGCCCGCCGCTGTAGTTGTTGTGGTTGCTGTTGTTGTTTTATATCTTAGGTCTACGCCCACCAGACATGACCAAAAAAAAAAAAAAAAAAAAAAAACAGAGATAAAAAACAGCCAAGTTCCTTTGAAGCTCTGAAGCTCTCAGTTCTACCAATCTCCCATTGATTAAGCCCAGTCTGAAATGCAAAGTATGCCACTTTTTTTCCGAGGCAACAGGTGGATTGGCGACATCGCCATGGGAAAAAGTCAGGGAAAACGATTTAAAGAAAAACTGAGCTGAGCAAAAAGTGCAGAAAAAAAGACAAAAACTAAATCTAAATCGCCATATGCAAATCGGGTTTCGGTTGTGCAATCTCATCTGTCCCGCTCCCATGCTCCATTGCTTGACCTCGCCTCTGGGGTCTCCTTTTGCTGCCTGCTGCCTGCCGCATGTTGCATGTTGCAAGTTGCACATTGCCTATTGCTGCTGCTGCTGCTGGCCAGAAAAATATGTGTGAAAGGCTCTGGCCAGGCTAATTTGTCTGCGTTTTCCGTTGTCAGTTGCTGTTTTTTTTCGCCTTCAGGTGCGTGGGTGTTAAATAAGTGCAGCAAATTATATGGAGACAAGTGCCAGATGATCAAAAACAAAAAGGGATACGGGGTCTTGAGATGGCCGGAAATCGAGAAGAGGATGATATCCTCGCGTGGGCGGAAGATCAATGTGTGTGGGGATTCTTAGAGGGTTTTAAATCGCTGGTTAATCTGTGACTATAAAGTCAACAATACAAAAAAAGGAAGGGTAATATTTACTTTATATATAAATATAAATTATAAATATTGTGTTTATAACACTTAGTTCTTAGACGTCACATTTTTGCAGATTTAAACGTGATGTAACCGAAAATCGGTTAAAAAAACGGTATATTTAAAAAAAACTATTTTCTTGCCATAATTAGCGATATCAATTTTAAACGAGAACTTTCTTATTTAAATAAAATTGAATGATTCATTTAAATTACCAAAATCATACCATTAAGACATAAAAATTCCCAATATTTTTTTTAGATTTTGAAAATTATTATTTAGTAAAATTTGTGGATTTTTTTTTGATTATGTACGAGCAGCATAAATTAATAAATCTTCAAAATAATAACAAATATCATCTGCTAATCCTGGCTATAATTTTTTACTCTCAAGTTGCAACTCTTATTCCCAGATGATCTGTGACTATAACGAAAACACTTCCCCCACGATATATCACCGTCTAACCCCTGGTGACTCCATCTGAGCGTTCTCATCTCAGATCGCAGATTGCATCATTCCGCCCAATATAAATGTGAGGCTTGTCTTGCCTTTTAATGCTGGAATTAACCTCGGGTCCAACTCATATTTCCATGGCCCGAACACCCCGTTATACGCCTATGACTTATATGGCCAACAAGCATATATCCGCCTGACAAAAAATAAAAATGAGACTGCAGGCGAAACGAAGCAAAACGAAAAAGAAACCTGCCAAGATGGTTAGATGTGCCATTTGTGAATCGCTTCTGTGACTGCGACTGTGACTCTGAATCTGCATCCGAATCCGAATGTGAATGTGAATGTGACTGTGCCACCCACAAATATTTGACTTCTCACCTACAATAAGTAAAACAATAAACCGCCAGTTATTGTTGGTGTATTGGTGGTGTTCACCTGGCCAGAGACAAATGCAAAGCAGCAACAACAACAACGAAAAAAATTGGTAAACATTGCATATTCAATAAATTTCTTGTTTGTTTTAACAATATTTGAGATCTTTATCGCATATCGAAAAGCAATCCACACACACACACATTGCCCCATTGTTGGTGTCTCGTTGCATTTGCATGCCAGTGGGTGAAACTAGCAGCAATAGCAGCAGCCAACAGGCAGCAACAACATGGCCAAGAAACGCTTGTCACGCTTGGCTAAAAATGGTAAAAATGACAAATGTTTCACAGCGACCAAAAAAGTGCAGCCGCCAAAAAGCGGCAAAAAAGTTCAATTTCTTAGCCGCAGAAACATGACAAGCATGAAACTATCGTAGCATTAAATAAAATATGTAAAATAATAACAAAGACACAAACACACACAAAGAGGACAAAACAAAAGACTTAGGCAACGAACCTGCAGCAGCCGAGAAAGAAACTTGGGGTAAGAGTGGGTTAACAGTATGGCCAAAGACAGGGACAGGTAGAGGGGGGAATTACCCGTACGGGACATCAATTCAGCATCATTATTAGCAGCAATTTGCGTCTTTTATTGCCCGAAATTGTCCAGCGTCCAATAATAATGTTAATACTTCTCATAATAATACACCGTTCGAACGAGTAAAAAGTCCAGCTCACATAACTTTTTTTCTGCGGTTTGTTTGTTTATTCGGCCGCCAGCATTCAAAGTCCATTATTGAAAAGTCCCGGAAAAACTCCGAAAAATATTGATGTTAAAACAAACAAAAGGATGGGCAGTGAAGTTGTTAATACTCTAAGTCTTTATTTATCTTCATTTTTATAATATATTTAATATAAGCATCTACCTATTAGTAAGAAGTATTATTTAAAAATGTATTTCTTTAAATATTTATTATTTAACCATTATTTAAGAAACATATTTGGAACTAAGGGGATCTTTTATTTTGTAAAACTTAAATAAAGAAATGTTAAGCAGTTGAGTTAGAAATATTTAACCCCTATGTATATATATTATAACTAGAGATTTGATTATTAATATAAAGTATTTTATATTAAATTATTTTAAAGGAACAGACGAGACGAGCTTAAACATTATAATGTGAAAATGATATTACAGAGCAATAGATAAGATGTTTAATCTTTTTCCAAAATATTTTTTACCTTACAAATTATGCTGTTTTATATTATACCCTAATATATTATATTATCTTTTATAAAATTTTGTTTATAATTTCACGATTAAGTTTATGACATTTCTGCCGACTTCTACAAAGTACCCCTCCTGAAAATAGGGTATTCCCGCATCAGCGCAGACGACGCCTGATAATTTAGCATACTTACGGCTTTGCGATTGCCTGCAATTTGTTTTGGGCACCACCTACTACTCGGTTCCTGCTCCAGAGCGTCTTGGGATGCTGCATTCTCTGCTGCACCGGTGAGAGGTCGTAGCTCCCCCTTCCAAATCCCCCCTACAAACATCCCACCCCCTTGCCGCATGTGAGTGTGTGTTTTTGGTTGCCCATAAAAATCAAAGTGGGCTGGCTGGCGATTTACTCAGTTTTTATTTTTTTTTTTTGTGCCCGTTGTTGATGTCTTCATTATAATTTCTATATGCTGATATGTGAACGAGGCTTCCCCGGTTGTCCCCGATTTTTTTTTTTTTTTTGTGATTTTGTGAAACAATTTCACTGGCCAGAAAGCGTGGGCAGCCCGAGTGGAAAATTGGTTAAGCCCAAATGCGAAGGGACCGCCACTCGGGGCGGTATCTGTTTTCGGTTTTAGATTGCCCAAATAGCTCGCCATTTGTCTTCGCCAGCCGGGATTAAGACATTTTATTTTGGCAATTGGCCACAGTTGGGTCGGGTCAGGGATGGGTCGCTTTTAAATCACTGGGAAAAAATTTCAGAATCATGAAAACAAAGTTAAGGATTAATGTTAAGAACGAATTTTATAATACTTCTTATTATTTTAAACAATTTTTATTTCTTTCAAGATGGTAAGAATATTTTTATTATAAAATTATCATTTAAAATTAAGTCAGTTATTTAAAAACTAAGATTAATTTTTCACTGCATTTAAAATACATGACCAAACACAGAAAACATTTCTTGTAAAAATTAAAAATGGTAACTCAAAATATATTTTACGTTGAATTTAAATAAGTTCTAAAAAAACAAATTGTTAAAAAACTTCAACGTTTTGTTGCAAGAGAATTCAGTTAATGAAATTATAAACAACAACTATAAACATTTTAAAGCATATGTAAGAGAATAAATATATACTTATTATTAAATGACAGTGCATTTCGTAAAGCTAATAACCTGTAAAAAATATTATTATTATTGACTTTGAGTAACAATAAAGTACAATTAGAGGGCCTATTTCTCAGGCTTTTAAATTCTCGATGAAGCAATTTTAACTGATTAAATGTATTCTTAGTTTTCGCTGCTATTATACTACCCACCGATTATCCCCTTTTGTTTTGTATGTCAACCAGGTTTCCTGTCTTCGCTTTGAGCCCCTCTCCTCTACCCCTCCAACTGACCCATTATCGCATGTGTGAACCAGTCTTCTCCATCCCCAAAAGCTCCATCTAATTATCAGCATTTGCTTAACAAGCTGCTCGTCTGCGGCGATAATGCAGAATGCTCTTGTTTTTGTGCCCCTGATGGCGCCTCCTTGGGATGGAAATTAAAGGCCTCAACCAGAGGATGGGTAAGGATGGGGCAAGGGGGCTAAAAAAAGACCAGTTCGCCGGCTGGCAGAGTTTAAAAAGCAATCAACACGTGATTATAATGATGCGGCATGCGGGGATCGTTTATGTGCTTAACCAGCTGGTTAGGCTGCCCGTCTTACACATAATTGACAGTGGTAAAAAGCAGGGGAAAAGAAGGGGCTTTCAGGAGTATACCATATACCATTCGATTAGGGGAACGCATTCATTGCATTTTAGTTGAGGCGACTTGTCGCTGACAGTAATTTGCCCAAGTGGAAAACTCGTTTGCGCCCCGGCCAGTTGATAATTTAATTTGCATAGTGCCAATTTATGCTGCACTCGTGATGGACATGGGGCAGCCATGGGTTAAGCAGGATCCCCCCGATCCCCTCCCTGCCCCCTTCTTATCATATCATTTGCATCTACACTCGTGTTTATTTCTGCACCATTTGTGTTCGACGATCGTTATCTGCATCCGTTTAAAATGCTGCCATTTTTTTTAACCAGAGCTCGCTGCTCTTGTTCGACAATTTGTAGCAAGTGGTTACCATGTTCATGGGAATATGGTTTTGCATACCGAAACGGGACGGGATAGTATAGTATGGTATAGTATATGGAGTCCCCAATAGACCAGCCAAACCAGCATGTGTTTGTTTATATTGCGGCTGCTGTTTGACCACCCAGTGTAATTTTACTCCTTGGAGTTTAGGAGACCAAAAGCTGCCACGTAAAATCCACTGACACGCAACGGTGTCTACAGTCTCCTCTTCTTCGAGGTGGCCACACTTTGATGACACTTTTTTAATTAGTCCCCTGCTCCTCCTGCTCCCTGCTCCTCCTCCTGGGCAACTGCCAAACAAACTGTCGTTTCTATGGCCTTCCTGGGACAGCCTGCAAGTGCTGAACATCGCGTGAGCGCTTTTCCTGCCTTTCCACATTTTCCCCACTCGCTGGGGCAATTAGTCATTTTCGCGGAGGTTCTGGGGAGCGAATGATGATGCATGCTCACATAGTACAGACGGCTTTAGTAGTTCGCCACTGCTTTTTTAATAGCTTTTTTTAGAGTGATTTTAAATTTGCAGCAGGATTACTGGAGGAGTAAGCCTGGGAACACACTATGTTTGCTTTGATTTTATTTTTTTTAATTACTCTTTCGCTGACTTATGTAATTTAGTGTACTGCGTAAGCGTGTGTTAGGAATATAAAATAAATAAATATTTTAACCATATTTCATGTCTTTAGAAAAAGCTTAGCTTAGAAAAAGATTAAAAAAATGATAAATCTTAAAAATGTAATAAAACATTTCTTTAACTCGACTCTTGAAGATCATTTTTATTACAAAATAATTTTAAAACAATTTAAAACTCTTTTATATTAGGCAACATATGTTTATGCAGTACCTACTTTAAAATATGAAACATTTTTAAATTAATTCATTTTAACCATGTAACTTGACCGTCTTTTTTTATAATAAATATTGAAAAAAAATCCTTATCAGGGACAAACTAGTTTTAAAAGTCATAAATCATTTAATGTATATCGACAATCTTCTTATTCTATCACTTAAGCTAATAAATATCCCATTAAAGATAAATAATCTCTAGTCTGATTTAAAACTTGAATCATGCAATCGGGCGGGACAACGAGACAATGATAATTTTCCCGACAAATTGCTCCGATGACATTTCCATCGCGTTCGCGGCCCAAGTCTTTCGATTGTCGGCTGAAATTTATGAAATCTTGAATGGCAAGCGATTTATTTATTTAATGCATTTTTAATAAATTGCCAGGCCAAAGTAAACAATTTAATTGCGCAGACAGAGTCGAGGGCCCTTACCTGCAAACAACAAAAAAAACACAGACAATCAAGCGGCTGGTCGATCGAGTTGGGAATGCGTTTAATAAATCATAACAAATATTATGGCAATTGCAAATTATTCTAAACAATTCACGGTCACGGGGCCTTAAAGGAGAAACTAAAAGTAACATTTCAATGCGAATCGTGAACGGCAGCAAAGGCAAACTCAAAAGCCAAAGTCCAAGCGGCTGGCACAACAATTGCTACTAAAACAATTGTTCTTTTTATCCAAAAGGCAGCAGCAGCAGCAGCAGCGGCAATATGCCGCTCATGTCTCTGATTGTTCTTGTAGCTTTTAATGTCGAACAACATTTGCATGGCACTTGGCCGGCTGTGACTATGGCCTCCTTGTTTTTTTTAGCTTTGTGGCCACTGTTGCCACAATTGCCACTCTGATGGATTTATGAGCTATGATTGCCGATTTGAGTTTGAGTCTCTCTGGTTAGTTCAGAACTCTAGCCTTCGGCCTGCATTTAAATAATTAAAACGTCCAGTTCTACCCATTTAATCCGAATTCAAAGCTCAGCGGGAAATTAATTAGTCGCTTTGATAAATGAAAATTAAATTAGTCGCTTGTACTATCTCAGTGGGTGAGTGAGTGGTGTGGAGTGGAGTGGAGTGGTGCAAAAGGTCAAAGCATCTTAAGTGACTGCTGAGCTGGAGATTAATGATGCCACCAGTGGATGTCATAATTTTAACTAATGAAAGGAGTGTGCGACTTAGGCAATTACTCAAAGTTTGAGCAGCTATTTGATGTGAAAAAATTATAGGAAAATCTAGAACGAATCTAAGCAATTATAAATCATCCAAATATATTAACTTAAAATTCTTTAGACAAGGAATATAAACTTCTTAACGTCCATCTAGTTTTTAAATGGTCATCTAACTTCTATAACAAGATAACAAAACCTAAAATAAAATATATTTGAGTAGCTTAAATTTGTTAATATTAGATTACCCTTCTTATAATATTTCTAGCTGGTTGTTATTTAAAAAACAGCCTTTAACATTAAAGTGGATTTAAATAAAACTAACTTTAAATTTAAAATTTGAAAAAGCTTTTTAAATTCAAACTTTTAAATGTGTTTAAATGGTTTAAATGTTAAAGTTTTTAAGGGAGTTCTATAGCTTTAAACTTAAACTTAAATTGTACTAAACCTCAACTTTATGGTTAATTAAAGTCCATTAATAAAACCTTAAAGGATCTTTGTTAAAGTACAATTTTATGCTTTTGAAAATATCGCTTAAAAATAATATTTATATTAAATTATAACTTGAAAAATAAAGGATCATAAATCAATTTAATTTGGGCTGATAACAAATTTTTCAATTTTCCCGCCGTGTACACCCAAAAGCGAAATCACTTTTCCTTTTCCCAGTTGGGTTACTCTGGCAGTTGGTCAGTCGTCGTCGTCGTCGTCGTCGTCGTCGTCCGGCTCTTTAATCAGATAAAAATGTTGTCTGCATTTCATTTTAGTAACCGCCGCCTTGTCAGCTTTTGCACTTGTCATTGGCCGGGAGGCAGAGGCACTGCAACTGGAGGCATATTATAAACAGGCGGACCTGGTCAAGTCACCAAAGCCCACTCCACATATCCACATATCCACGTCCACATCTAAAACTCCGACGGAGAGTCAGGCCCGTTTAAGGCATATCAAATGCATTCGAGTGTGTCTAACGAAGTCCGCAAATATTAGCGCTGAGTTTGTCAGATTTATGAGCAAATCTCCATGCTGACCGAGTCCGAGTTTGAGTTTGAGTCCGAGTCGGACTCTTGGTCTCGGTCTGTCTCTGGCTGTGTCTCCACATCTGGGATTGGGATTGGGTCCAAAGCTGAGGCCACAAGTTGGCCATAGGTGGAACACACTGCAGTTTGTCGCCCCCGCCATGGCTGCGCTTTGCAAGCCAAACATTTGTAAAAAGGCGTGAAAATAATTCAGCGTCAAGTGACAGAAATGCCACACACATTGGCCCCGGGGGTTGTCCGCTGGGTGAAGTTTGAAGTTGGGAAGTTGGGGGAAAAGCGAAGTACGGGCTAAACGAACTGAAGGTAATTGCTAGAGATGGACGCGAATGTGGGTGGATTTTTAGAAATTTATTTGATATAAATCTAAATTTTTTTGATAAAAATTTCTAAGCCAATTTGATTAGAATCAACACTCCAAAAACCAATTAATTCGGAATTAGATTAACATAGTCACAATTAAGAACGTTTTTTATACATGAAGGAAATTAAACATAATAAAACTGAATCATATCCAATTAAATAACCGAACCTGGACAAAACATTTTTTTTTTTTGTCATAAAAATACAATTTTTTTGTGTTAAAAAAGATTGATAAGCTAAGCAATCACAATAACAACACAGATGAATTTTTTTGCTTTATAACTATGAAAATATTCGATTATAATACAGTAAAATTATTATATTATATAAGATTAATTAAATAAATAATAAATTGTACAGTTTACTTTTTATTGCATTAAGAGACCAAGTCATTAAATTCCAATGGGATAGTTTGTGAAACTGATATTTTCAATATATCTTGTATTATTTTATTAAATATTTATCATTTAATTATAATAACTATTCTATCATTCTAACTATTTATAATGATAAAATTATTAAAAGTCAATTTTTATTTGTATTGTCTTGAAATTAAGAAACGTTTAAAAATTTATTTTTATTACAATTCCAATATTTTATAGAGTAAATTCGAGAGCTTCCCAAAACTATCTATAAAACTTCCACCTTTGTCTGCCCCGCTGGCGATGAATCATTGAGCAAAGCCACAAAATTGCGGTCAGTGCGTGTGCGCAGCGAAATCGATTTGTGGAATGCAACTTGGATGCACTCAGTGGTTGTTTTGTGGCACACACCCCCCCACACCCCTTCCCCATCAAACTCAAATCCCATGCTAATAGCTGGGATTACATGAAAAGACAGGCTTTTCGGTTTTTGGATCGCCCACGCGTCACTTTCGCAGAACGGGCAACATGTTGCATGTTGCTGGCGTGCGTTGTCAACGTGCCATGTTGATAGCGCTCAGTTGCCAGCCGATCCGCCGATGGCCGATTGTCCGATAGACGATGACAATCGACAAGAAACATGGCCAAATGTCAACCGCTTACCAAATTTGGCCCGCAAATTGTGTCATAATTTGTTAAAAGCGCCACCTAGCGCGGCAAAACGGTATAAATCACTGAGAAAAATTGGTAAGGTTTAATTTTATATTACCTTTCTTTTAAATAACATTTTACTTAATTTCTAAAGTAATCCCAATCTAAAATCGAAACTTAAATCTACGTAATTTAAATATTTGGTTGGGTATTTAAACAAGTAAAGCAAATACTTTAATAAGTCTTTAAAAGCATTTAATTTTAAATAATTTTGAATAATTATAATAATAATAAAAAATTATTAATTAATAATAATTTGGTAAACATAATGCATTTTCTTGGGTATGTTCTATCTTTATAAATATACCTACTTTAAAAAGTTTAAATGACAAATGTCAAATTATTCAAGGAATCATAAATAAGCAGAGATTAATTCCGTATCTTTTTTTGTTCGGAAATGTCACAGATTTGCATAAGGTTTTTAAAACATCTTTCTCCTAAAAGCGAATTTCCAGGACACTTTAAAATAATTATTTCCGAATGCAATAAAAACAAACAACGAATTATTATGTATGCAAATGATCTATATTTTTTTTCCGAGTGGCATAGAGAAAACCCCATTCGAAGCCATACCGAAATTATGGCTGCCAGGGGCCAATCCAAATCCACGGACATCGACCAGCCAAATGGACAGCTCTCCGACTTGTCCAGACTTAAGCTTTTACATTCTGTCGGATGTCGGACAGTTGTTGTGGCCGCTGCTGCCTTGGGGTCTATTGGGTCCATTTTCGGGACAGGAGCCAGGGAGAGGGTTAAGAGGGGCATTGCGAAGTCGTGCAGCGGGTCGTGACAAATTTAACCTAATGATCCGAAATTATTGCACCTTAATTGCCCAGTCGGCGATGCCTGTCTGCAATCGGCGGCTAAATGGAAAATCGACCCGCAAATATTTAGAGAATTTTATTTATACTTTAAATAATTTGGTTGGCTTTTTCGGGCCTCTCGGCCATTTCGAATGGACAACTACAACAACTGGCGCTTGGCTTGACTTGACTTGGCAGCAGCAGCGACTCTGGGCCAAGTTAGCAGGCAGTAAAAGTGATTTGTAGTTGCCGAAATGGCGGAGCTCCGTGCTCTGAGCACTGAGTTATTTGGCGGCATTTAGCGGCTCTTGTCGTTTCGGTAGTAACTGTTGACAGTTGAATGCTCGTCGAACTCAAACTCAAACTGAAATTCAGACTCAAGCTCAACTTAGGCCAAACTCAAAGCCAAATCTCTGAGTTGCATGACAGCGGTGCGGCGTGTAAAAATTTACACGACCGGCAACAACACATTTTATGACCTTTTGCAGATTTGCCGCTTTGCTTTACTGCCTTTACCCACTGATACTGATAGCCAAAAAAGCGGGAAAGCCAAAAATGAACAGCAGAACGTTTTCAGCCGCCGCTGTCATGTTATGAAAACGCAGTTAACACAAAAAACCCAAAAAAAACAATTCCCAAAAACCAATAATACAAACTGCGGGCTTGCATTTGGCCAATTGCAATTGTTTTCGCCTATTTTCGGCTTTTTTCGGTTACCTGCCGTTTGCTAAAGTTCACAATGGGTTGGGTCAAGGCACAAGAATCGCTGACCAGGTGCTTAAAGTTGTGTGAATTTATCGGATCTCACATGGGGGTAACCCCAGAGATCGGGAAACACCAGCCACAAATCGTGTTATCAGATCAATTAAAGCTAATTGTGAACTCTCAACCTTATGATCTAAATTATAAGTGAGAATGGGTTTTTAATATTATTTATAATCCTTTAAGAACACGGAGAAAAATATTAGACTGTTTCAAGTAGGCTATTTGTTTATTTATTATTTTATATTTGAACAGAAAACATATTTTAACGAGTTCATTTTTTTACATTTTATTTATTTAACAATACAGAATATACTACTATGTAAAATTATTTGATATTTTAAAGTGATCTTAACAGTGATAGCTAAATTTAAATAATTTTAAAACATTGCTGGACATTTTTTCTGCAACAAAAATTAAATTTAAATCTAACGTATTTATGAATTTCAAATAAATTAAATAATCTTATTTAACAGTTTTAATTTTATACGATAATAAAACGTTGTATATTATTTGTTGTTTTCAAAGTCAAATACAAATGCTGATTGATTTTATAAAAGAATGTAAAGTATGCCCAAGTAAAACAACTAATATAAAATATCAAATTTATTACAATATTTTCTTGTGCTGCCGACAAACTAGTTCAGGTAGCTCCTCATAATCCCATAATCCCCACAAAACCGACTTAAATAAAGCCACAAAAATTAGATAAATTATCGCGTGTATTTAAATATGAAGTCGGGACACACAGCAGAGCAGACCAACTGAAAGTGAAATTTATTGGCCATAAATAGCTAGACAAAATCGATTAGTTGTTGGGTGGGTGTGGCCATATGCAGCCAAAGTAACTTCGGGCCAACATTTCCACGAATCAGCTGCAGGTGCATAAATTAAAGTGCGAAAACTGCAATAATAATAATAATAATGATATGGGGGCAGCAGCGGTGCATTCGAAACTCGAAGCGGCTCTCATTATGCGGCGAACAGGAAGCCGAGCGTTGTACCCAACTGCTAACTAAATGCTAACTAACATGCAACCTAACCCGGCTCACACAGATACTCACTCACACTTGGGCCAGCGACACGTAATTGAATCAATGTGCGGCCGAGTGTGTGGGAAAGTTCATTTGCAACGCCCCCACATCGAAGTCACCGCATTTCAATTCTATTGTTGTGCTCTGCAATATGAGGGGTGCATTCACTGGCCCAAAAAAAGGTGGGAAATTCGGGAATTGAACAAGAAACAAAATGGAGTTTGGTGGTAGACTTCATTTTAGTTAGTTTTGAGAAAATTTTAAATCTGACACATTACAAAAAATGAATAAGAAGCTAAATTGATGAACAAATTTAAATAAGTTAAGCCACTAACATGCATATTTATATGTAAACAAAAAAAAAACAAATATTTGTTGGAGATGATTATTTATCTAAAAACCTAATAATACAATTTTTATTAACTATTAAATTGTGTTTTTAATTGTCAAAAATTAATTTTAAGATAAATATATTTTAAAAAGCAAAAATAAATGTTCTCTCAAACATTCGTTAACTTAAGAAAATAAGTCTTAGTTAATTTGAAAAACTATTACTAAAAAAAGTTGCAAAAATATAAAATGGAAATTGTTAAGTATATTTTTATATGCTAAATTAATATTTTAAAGTTTTTATCTAATGTTTATATTAAGTTCCTAAACTTAATAATTTTTAATTTGATTTGATTTTTCCTAACAAGCGTTTAAACCTTCGTTTTATGTTACCCAAATAGCGAGTTTATGGTTTTCTTAAAAGATTACTATTTAATATTCCAGCTAAACGTGCCCTTAACATTTTTAATTGTTATTTTCACGAAAACATGGCCAACGGAGGACTGATTTTTTCGGCCATTTCAGTTTTCCATTACCAATTTTAGTAGAGTATTAGGTTTTTATGGCTTCTAAGGCACAGAGACAGAGCATTTTCAACCTATTCACCATTGAACTAAAGTCGAGCGCTAACGAGGCAGCAGCAACAAAAAAGCCAACGAAGTCATAAGCAAACAACAACAATTGGCCACGGTAGTCAGGCATTGATATTGCAATTAATATGCAGCCATATGCACAACGTTGCGGATATACTGTATATATATCCATTAGCCAGGCTATTACCAAAGCTAACAGCATGTGTGTGGTATTTTTTTTTTGGTTAGCTGACTATCAAGTTCGTTGCTTGAGTCTTTTGTTTGGGGAATCGTTGAGGTCGATTACTTGATTTAATTTAGATTCCCTTTTGGGCCGAGGGCTCCAGAGTTGACAGTTTATCAGTTGCTGCTGCTGGGCTGGGAAATGTACCCCCCCCCCTGGATTTTCCCCACATTTTCCCTCCCCCCTGCTGTCAACAAACGCTTTTGACGTCGCCTGTGTTGTCGATGCTGTGCAGCGATAAAGTTGTCAAAGCAATTTTTGGCTGGCTTGGTAACATTTTTGCAGCTCTATACACAGCTCCAGCTGCCTGCTTTTGGGCCTGTTGAATGTCTAATGTCGTGACTCGATTAATGAAATGTTGCAGCAGCGCTGCAAAAATGCAACGAGAATTATAAAAACTTATATTATAAAAGCATTGACAGTCGCCTAATGGCCGTTTGTTGGCGCTCTGGTGTCAACATAACCTGGACCACGTTAATGGATTGGCTAATTAGATATGGCTTATAAGCCATGTGAGGAGCGTGTGTTGGTGCATCTGCATCCCGAAAAGATTCAGTCAAAAGTTGACAGGTCACAAAGCTTTCCCCAATTGTTGACAAACTCATTGGAGATCCGCGATTGCAGTGCATTCGATTAGCTTGGCTTAATAATACAGCCATAACTGCGGAGCCCCCATCAACATCTTCATAATAAAACAATCAACGCATAATCAACGCCGAGATCAAGTGACTCTCCATAGACAACAGGCAAGCTGGGTAAATATTTTACACAAAGAAAAAAATACACAGGTTTACAAAGGTGTACATTAATTTATTAAAAACTTGCATTTAACTTAAAATTATAAAAATACAGTAAACACTCACTTCATAACATAATACTATGCCTTATTTAAGTTATTATTTTATAGTAACTTTTTAAAATTAATTTTTACCAAATTACTAATCACAATTCATAATTGGGAGTTTCTTCTATTTGTTTTTGGAAATGAAAAAAACAATTTAAAATTTTATTTATCAATATGTTCCACCCATTTAATTTATACAGAATTTTACTTATTAAAGCAATTGTTGTTTCTTAATCTTGGTGTTTTTAAATTATTTATATATAAAGTATTATTTCAGAATTTTAGTATTTATACTTTTACATAATGGGTACATTTTATGACATAATAAAAATCTAAATATAAGTTAAGGGACTTAAAAAATAGTAGGTATAGTTTACGTGCTCTATGCCTATAATATCTCTTCAGAGATTTGTTCATGTTTTATAAATATTATTTTAAAAGAAAATATATTTTTTCCTGTGCACTTGCAATCTCTGCAGCCTCATCCTCTTGCCTTTTGGTGTCTTGCTAAAAGTTGGCATTTCCTGGCATTATAAGCGTTAAATTGAGAGGTCAACAAAGTGCTGGATGGTGTGTGCGAGTGTGTATCTGTGTGCCAGTATCTGTGTGTGTGTGTGTCTGTGTGCGTTTCCTGTCTAGATTCCCTGGGCCCGAATCTTTTGGGCCTGTGCCAAAGTAATTGATGTGCACGCTTGACCTGTGGGAGGGAACATATTGCAGATAATCTGCAACGCAGACAATTGCCTCAATGAATTTAGTTTTTTTTGTATTTTTATAAGCCACCGAACTCTGAATAATCCACAGGCTTTTTTCATCGAGCCCATCCAAGTGAAATGTGGCCCATTGTCTTCGCTGGCTGGCTTTAAAATATTTATTACGGCATTTATTAAACGCTTTTCACAAATCGAAGACACTTTGACACAATGAAAGAAAACCCGAAAATTCCACGCACCGCAAATTAGTTGAGTTTGAGTTTGAGACAAAACAAAAAGCAACTTTGGAAATCGAAGTCAGACAAACGTGGGCGTTCTACAGATTTATGTTGCAGAGATACAGCCACATAAAAGTGGTACAAAGGTTGGGATGAGATACCCAAACTCAGATCATTGATAGGTGGACTGAAGATGGCAGTTTGGGCTTTCAAAGCCCTCAAACCGCAGATCAAAATGAAACTTCAGAGGGCTGGCAGTCGTGAATGATCTAACGAGCGCTCATAAATATTTGATATGAAAAAAATTCAAATAAAATTGATACGCACCATTTGAAAACTCATCACCATCTTGCGATCGGACAGACTTCAGTCAGTTTTTTGAATGTTTTTTTGTGGACCGCAGCAGCAGGCTTATTTGTTTTGCCGGTGGATATGTATTTTGGGATTTGTTAATTAATTAGTCGGGGTTAATGGGCTGCCATTAATAAAAACGCTTATTTATGGCGCTAGAAATACAAAATGCTTCGAGACCCCACAAAATAAAAAAAACTTTCTCTTGGCTCTTGGTGGGTTATACAACCCCAAAAAGCGAACCGAATCGAAATATGAGGAGGCCCAGATTTCCAGATATGAATTATGCTCGGCAGGTATCGGCAGCCTGACACCCGAGAAAAAAGCGTCTTAATTAACCACTCGCACCACTTTTGGCCAAATTGCCTCCTTGGAGCTGCGAGCATTCACTTCGCCCAGTTTGGCTATCTCTGTGAGTCGACTTGATAATGATGAAGGCTGAAATAGAAATGAACCAAATGCAGGTTTCCCATGATAACTTGGCAATTGTCTTGCCAACAACCTGTCCAAGAACTGGCCAAAATGGAACCCACTGATCGCCTGCTGATATCCTATCCGGATAGGCCACTCCAGACTCTCCAGAATGGCACAAATAATTTTCGTTTTCATTGTCCGCCGTCGTCGTCTCATTTCTGGTTTTAATAATTTTAATTAGCGATCGCTTATCGCCGATTATGTCAGTCTCTTAAAAGAGAGAGAGAACAACCCACACAGAAAGTTTCCCGCAGTTGCAGGCAGTTGGGTTGCGTGCCTCGAATTGGATCTCTGGTATTTTCACACCAGGAATGGCTTGGACAGCTTCTACTTTAGCTTCGTTTTCAGCTTCACACTGTTAAAAAAATATGTCAACCTTGAGTGATTTATTAGGTTTTATTTACCAATAAAATATATAATTTTTTGAGCGCTTTTTCGTTTGCTTAAAATATAAAATAAAAATATTTAAAGTACAAGTAGTTGAATTAACGCAATGTAAAATTCTTTAATGAAAAGAATGAATGAAGTCTTCATTTATTAATAGTATAATATAAAATAATATAATATAATATAAAATAAAATAAAAAAAATTTTTAATGTGCTATATCGCAGATACTGAAAAATAGTCAGGAAAGTAAATTTCAAAAATGTCAATTTTGTTAAGCTTAAAATTGTTTTGAGAAGATATAATTTTTAAAAGTTTTTTTTGTTAAAGGATTTTTCTTGTGAAAGTTTAAACGTTTAAGAGTTTTTATAGATGATTTTTTTCCCGTGCACCTTTAACTCCATCTGTCAAGCATTTTCCAAGACACCAACGCATGTGGGCAGCATTTGATGTCGCTGGCTACTGACTTTACTGACTTTTCCCCCCTTTTCCTTCACCTCTCTCTCTTTTTTCCTGACCATAATGGAGTGTGACTAATTAATAAATTAATTTCGTTGTTGTCTCATTTGTAATTTCAATTTGTCTAATAGGATTTAATGTTTTGACCATTTTCGGTTGACTCGTCGCCACATCTCTCTCCCTGCTCCAAAGTTTATGTCGGTTTATGTCTTTAGTTTAAGACTATTTAAGCTTTTCGATAAAGCGATTTGTACAATGCGCCTAATTAAGGGGAGCTTCTCATGTAGAATTTTCAAAAAATTATTATTTTTTTTTCATAGATTGATAGAATAACGTCTTGGGAGTATATTCCCAAAGTTTTATGACTCAACTCTTAATATTATAAAAGATATGATTGATTGAATCAGTGCGCTCGGTCGCGCTTTGTATGCGATTTGGCGCTAACTCAAAACTTTAAATCGTTTTTCTCAAAACTATGATTTAAAAAACGCGGTACACGATTGCGCAAAAACTACTGAACCGATTTTTGATTTTAAAAAGTGTTTTGGTGATTATGAATTAAACGAGTGCGTGAATGTCTGGAAATGTTTTTAAAAAATTATTTTATACACTTTTAAGCCTTATTTAGCGACAAAACTGACGAAAAAACCGCATTTTTTTCAAGACGTGATTTCAATATTGTAGAAGAAAATTTTTTAAATGCAGACATTCACGCACTCGTTTAATGTTTGCTGAATAACAAAAATTATTTGTTGTATGTTTCAGATGAAAACTTTGGGCTCCACACTGTACCGCCTTAAACACCTCAGCCGAATCGCGCCGCACGCGACCTTCAATAAGTCCGCCATTTTGTTTTTAAGACTTTCAAAAATTTTTTTTTATACTTCAAACATGTCTTCAAATATATGCTTAAAATTATTTGTGTGTGTTTTTATTTTCCGAGTGAAAAAAAATCACAAAAAACCACTACTTTTTGACGTGTTACATGAGAAGCTCCCCTTAAGCGTGAAGTGACGGCTTAACAGGGTGTCAGATGTGGGCGCTAAGTTAAGTCTTAACATAAACTATGCATCTGAACATTCTCCATTTTAGTTGGTCTGTGAGAAGTGAGTGAGCGTGTGAACATATGTATCTCCATTTGAATAATACCCTTAAGTTGTTATAACATGATCGAAGAATGTGATTTAAGTCAAATAAAATTATTTCGATGCCACAAAATTAACTTTGGGATTTTTGGAAATATATTGCAGGTTTTAAAATATTTTACATGCTAGTTAACGTTTTTTTAAATTTAGATTTATTGAGTATATGTAAAACTCCCATGTAATTATTATTTTTCAATAAGGTGGATTAGTTCTTTAATAAAAAAAATATAAAAAAAATTAAACCAAAACTACGTGGCTGAGTTAAATTTATGGGACAAAAAAGAGGACAAGAAACAGACAACTAAACATCGACAGGCAGCCACTGTGGCAGACTTTCGAAACCAGAAGACAATCCCAAGCAATCTGGGCCCAAATCTACATACATGTCAACTTGGAGGAGAACAGACGGCGACAGGCTCTCTGGGATTGGGATTGGGATATATCATATCTGGCAACTTAAGCGTTTAATCACGCGTAGACATTTGGGCGAGATAAATCCAGAACACAAATAAAAGAACACAAAGTATGAAAAACCTCAAGAAATAAATACAAAAAATAAAAGAAACAACCACAATAAAAAGTAATTACAGGCACACGACGTAGGCAAAAATAAACCAGATTTTTGCTGTGACAAATCTGCAATTTTTATTACCGTTGTTGCCTTTGTGTTGGGTTCCTGTTGCCTGTCAGCCAGCAAAATGATCGAAGAGTCGCATATGAGAACTCGAAGCAATTGAGATTGATGGTTGGTTGCTGGGTATTTTATGGCTAAAGGGGCGGTGGACGCAGGGAGGGGGCGTGGCAGGCCGTCAGTCAGTCAACGCTCTTGTTGTTGTTGTCCCGATTTTCGCAGGGCCATTTTGCATTTGGCGCGACTTTTACATGAAAATTACAAACTACTGGCAACAGGCAAAAGATTATTTTTTTTTTGCGTAGGTTGAGCTGTGTTTTTTGTATTTTTTTTTTTTTTTGGGACACTGGAGAGGGGAGGGGGTGGCACATGCCAAAGGCAGTAAAAATTGTGTCGCCAATTGCTGGTGGCACATGCATATGGGTGCACCGAACGCAAAGAACGGGAATTATATTTAAGGTAGTTAAATAAAAATCTTAAAATATAGTATCCTTGAAAATAGATTGGGAAGTATATGTTAATGTGAACCAGTGGCGGATCCACGGGGGGGGAAATTAGGGAAATTTCCCCCCCCCCAAAGAACCACAGAACCTGAACATTTTATTTATTTTTCAAATATAACCACTTTGTTTACTTAAAAATTGGGATGGATAATTTTTGTTTTATAATTTGTAATGTATTTCTCTCGCAATAATAAGTTTGAACCCCAAATCGAAGAATAAGTTCAATTTCCCCCCCCAAGAATCCAATTTCCCCCCCCAAGAATCGTCTCTGGATCCGCCACTGATGTGAACGATTTTCATAATAAACTTTTATAAGCTGAAAATATTATTAGAAATACTAAATACTTCGCCTTCAGAAAAAGTACTTTAAATTTAAAAAATAACAGAAAATATGAGTTAACTAATGTACTTTTTAAAATTAAAACTAAGAAACTATAAATTAGGGGAGAGTGGGGATAGGTGAACCATGGGGATAGATGAACCAGTACAAATATTTTACCTTCTGACATGTTTTTGTGCACCATTTATATGTGTGTTGCTTACTTAGTCGTTATCCTAGCCTCACACGCACGCACAATCGCGTCAAACGATTGGTGTCGTTTTATCGCTAATCGAAGTTTTATTCCCCGTTTGCAGCTTTAATTGTGACCTTACGTTTTCTAGGAAAAATTCTATCGTTCTTCGTCAGTGGCATTGAACTTCCTAAAATTGTATTTTATCGTAAGAAGACGCAAATTATGATATTTTCATGGATTGCTGAAGCAGATCAAATATTCCATGTTTTCTCCAAATCACTTCCAATTGGCTTATGACTTGTGGGGATACATGAACCAGTACTTGTGGGGATACATGAACCAGTACTTGTGGAAAGGCTAAGCCACGAAAACAGACGACTCGAGGAAGAAAACGAGGAGGAATATCATTGCCACTGACTCACCGCAGAAAATTGATCGCCAAAAGCACAATCAAAAGACTCAAGAAAACCTTCGAAAAAGAAAAAAAAAAAATTAATAAATAAATATTTTTATTGTTTTATTCCATGCTGTAAATGTGCAATGTTTATATTTGAACAGAAAAAAGGCATAAACAAAGAAATAAATTACACTTTTTTATACAATTGTAGTTTTTGTGTTAATCTGAAAGGTGGTTCAACTATCCCCAGGGGTGGGGATACTTGAACCATTCGAGACAAAATTTTAAAATGCTCATAAAGTTCAAAAAACGTGACATATTATTTTCACAAAATACTTTAAATGCAAAGGAATGAATGCTCTTTTAAATTCCTATAAACAGCAGACCCTAAGGTCGAATTGTTTAGACATAATAATGTTCAACAAAAAAAGTGGTTCACCTATCCCCACTCTCCCCTACTTCATTCTATGTTTGAAACTTATCAGACAAAAGAAAATTAATGTTCTAGGAAATAGCAAAATTTTGAAATGAAACAGGAAATCTAGAACTGAAATAGGCTTTACATGTGTTTTCTTAACTTTAAATGTTTTTTTTTCGGTTTTCATAGCTAAGTCAAATTTTTTCGACTTATTTCTATTATATTTATATTTTTCGCAGTGCAGAAGGCGGTGGGGGTATTCGCTTTGAATGACGCATGCAGCGAGTGCCAAGCTCATGGAATTCATGATCAATGACTAGACACAGATACACGCACGCACACAAATGCCGCCACCATAAACAAAATGGAGCAAGAGCGAGACGGGGCGAACAACATGGTGCGAGCGAGAGGGCGAGACAAATTAATGAACACTTTGGTTGACATTTTAAGGACAAGTTCGTTTTATTTTGTGGTTTTCTCAACGGGGGAAAAATAGCAAAAATAGCAAAAATAGCGGGGACAACCTGAGGTTGATGGCTTATGCAATTGGACAGTGAGTGATTGGGAGCAAGCAATGCTAATGGTGATATAGTATCTGCTGTCTGTCGCAAAGGATAGAGGACTGAAATACAGTTGCTGAAAGTTATCTTAAAGACAGGATTATGTGAATAAAAGCTGTATTAAACTCGAGATAAAGATAAAGATCCTTGAGCTGCCTTTGATTGGGTTTTTTCTTGGCTATTTTGTGTGCTTTTTCTGGGTCTCCTCCATCTCCTGCCACCTCCCACATCTTGTGCAGCCCACTCACAAGTGGCACAAGGACAGCAGCTGCCGCTGAACTAGCTGCTAATTAACTGGCTAACCGGCCTGACTCTTTGGCTTTGCCTTTGCGTTGGTGTCTTAAGGTCTCCAAGGGAGAGCTTGTATGTAATTCAATCAATGGCAAGACAACAACAACAACAACATGCCACAACCAACTACCAAGCAGCAACAGTCATTGACAATTGGGGCCAAGAAAACAGCGGAGACGACAGGCTGCGACCACTACAAGGGTCACCTAATCAATGGGTCTCGTTGATGTTGCAGCAACATGTTGCCGCCGTAACAGCAACTGCAATGGTTGTAGCAGTTGTCAATAGAAGCCATTTGAAATTGTTGCACTTTTTCCGTTCGTGTGTGTCACTGCCTGCCTGCCTGCAACTCGAAAAGCGAGTGGGTGTTGTTTGTTGAGTTGCTGTTATTGCGTGTTGCTGCTGCTGCTGCACAACAGCAACAGCAAGTGTCAAGGGAAACGACAACGGCAACAGCAACATTTTTTTCACAGAAATTAATGAGCCTATTTATTGATATCAAAGACAGGCAGGTACAACTATTTATGACATCTTTATGAAAGGGAAATGGTGTTAAAAGTTAATAACTAAAGTGGAGAATTAACTGTTAAAAATGAATTTTATAAGAAAATTATATTTGTTGTTAATAATTTCTGAAAGGCTCACCTTATACATTTTTTTAAAGATTTTATTATATTTTAATTATAAAAATAAATACTGTATTTCAAACATTTAAGTATACAGTTTATAACATTTTTATCAAGTTAAATAAATGTATAATTAAAAATTAATATATATTACCTGATGA
Source organism: Drosophila oshimai (assembly GCA_018150695.1). Taxonomy (NCBI): domain Eukaryota; kingdom Metazoa; phylum Arthropoda; class Insecta; order Diptera; family Drosophilidae; genus Drosophila; species Drosophila oshimai. Next base: position 83,241 of record JAECWM010000033.1, on the reverse strand, counting down.
TTGTTTAAAAATTAAAAAAAAAAAAAAAGAAAGGCCATAATGCAACACCAAAGTCAATTATAAATTTAATTATATTTAAATGGAAGAAAATACCAGGAAGTGGAAATGAAAAAAAAAACATATAAAAATAAGAGAAAGACCCATCTCCTCAGCTTTTATTCAGAATCTTCCATTTACGATCATTGATGCCTGACTTAAATTGACAAGCGTTTTGGAGCTTCACTCACGATTCCATTTGGCCAATTTCTGCCATTTAACAATTTGGACGTTTATTTCTGTGGGCCATAAATCAAAGCCGGACAAACGAAAGTAAAGTGTGCAATGTAATTACAAATTAAAAGCATTGCCAGCCAAATGGCCAAATGGCTGCCAAACAAAAAAATATATAGCATAACGGGGCAAAAACCATTGGCGACATTGCGAGGCGATTTAATGAAAAGCGCGGCCATTGGGAAACGAATTTTAAAATTATATAAAATGGCAAAAAAAAAAAAATTAGAAAAAACGAGGGGGAAAACAAATCAAAAACTGAAATGTTGAGTTTTGGGGGAGTGCAGAAGCAGAAGGAGAAAAAGAAAATTAAAGTCACGGTTTTCAGCGTGTAAAGTGTGCGGCGGTTGGCTGATGTTGCTGCTGCATGTTGCTGCTGTTGTTGTTGCATGTGCCAGCGACACTTGCAGCAGCGGCAGCAGCAGCAACAACAATCAGCCAAACAGTAGAATGTAAATGTCTTTCTGGTCAGGATCGTTGTTATTGTGGCCGCGTTCAGTTGGTGCCACAAAATCCAAATTGCTTGGCAGCCAAATCGACAAACAGCAAACAAAAGCAACGGGCCAGCAACCTGCAACCTGCAAGTTGCTAGTTGCTAGTTGCTAGTTGCAACTGCCTCATCAATTGATTAAATTTGCAACAGCACACAGATCGTCGTCGATGCCTTTCACTTAACAGTGCACGATTTTTATTTATTTAGATTTAGATTTATTTTTGCTCAGCCCATTTTCATCTCTCTCTCTCTCTTTGGTAATTTATTCACCGGAAAAATATCATTAAAATTGGTCATCATACCAATATGTTACTTGTGTGGATTATTAATACTCAAATTTACTAAAATAAATAAAATGACAATAAAAATAGGGATTCAAAGAATTCATACCTTTGTTATAATAATAATTATGAATTAAAAAAAAAAACATACCGCCTGTTCAAATCCAAATAAGAACATTAAAATTTTTACACATATTCCGCACAAAAAATAAACCTAAAATAAATTTTATAAATTATATTCTAGGTTAATAAAATATAAGTAAATGTATAGGACTTTTGTTGACACTACATTATTCCCCTATCCTGACGCTTTTTCCCTTTGTAACTCTCACATACAGATTTAGTCTGAAAAACGCATCCAAACGCAATTGAAATGTTTGGGTTAACGCTGCGGAAAATCTACAAACAATAAGCATGTTTTGTTTTTGGCCAAAAATGGCCAGAGCCTGACTTTTGGGGCCAGGAGCATAGAGTGAGATAAAATCTAGCCGGCATTTGTTCGCCTGTTGGCCACCAACAAAGTCGTCGCCATTGTTGGCAAACGGCAGTCAGGTGTTGCTTTTATTGTTTTACAATCACCACCACCAAACCAACAAGAGTAACAAAAAAAAAAAAATACAACAAAGGAGGCAGAGGAGCAGCCATCGATATTGGCCAACTTTCACAAACAAATCTCGGCGCAAAGTCGAGCCATAAAAGCCACAACACAATTCAAATAAAATGAAAATAGAATCAAATAAACATTTCTCTGCCCAGTCGACCGCCGAAACAAAAGGCCACAGTGAAAAATGTATACATATAAATAAGCAAAGGCAGCTAAAAAAAAATAAAACTATACAACTGCAAGCTGTAAACTGCAAACTGCACATCGGGTCATAAGGAAAGACTTCCACGGAGTCGCGAACCTGGCCAGCAGGCCAAATGCAAATTTCCCTTGCCTCCCGAATGAAAACAAATATAAAAACCAAAAACTATCAGCAGGCTGACCCAAAACAATGGACAGCACTGTAAGGCATCTCGATGCTGAAGTGTTAACCGATTGTCCAGATACGCGAGGATTGATAGTGCTGGCTTGAAACTGCTGCAGGACAATTGAGCTGATAGTTCTATGGTTTTAAAAAGGCTTGGAATCTCTTCATTACCCTTTAATCTTAGGGTGTTTATAGGAATTTCTCTCATTTTGGCTATTTGTTTCCAGGTTTTCCCACACACATGGTCCCCGCTAATTGGGAGTTGGAAAGCTGGCTAATTTTTTTCCACCGTCTGCCCCATTTCAAGAACCTGCAACGTGCTCCCCCAACAACAAGAACATCATCTCCAACTGCCCATCAAATAAATCAGCAGCGAGACGCACATGCAAACATGTTGGCTCTTACACTCGAAGAAAATTTGTATTGTTCTAGAAGGAAAATAATAACAATTTACGAAAAAAATTAATATGAATACGTTAAATACAGAATTTTTAAGAATTTAAGTGTACTAAATATTTTGATTCTTTAAAATAATAAACTGTTTAAGTAACCTTCCTTTTCACATTTTAAAATATTTTTATATTGAATTATTGCTTATTGAACCTTTTAAAGTATCAATATTTTGTAGCACTTTAATATGAAATATTCTAACCATAGTAAACGTCATAACGTCAAATCAAGATATATGATAGAATTTAAATATTAAATATAAAATTAAATATAAATAGAACAGCTATTACAAGCAGTACCAACTAAAAATAATAACAAACAAAAGTACCTAATAAAAACGTTTTTAAGTAAGGTTTGTTTTGTTTATTGTTAGCTTGTTAATATTATTGTTTTTATAGCTGTGAGCTTTAACAATTTATGTTATTTTTATATTTGATATTAACCTATATAGGTTAAAGTCAAATAAATCCCAAATTTAAACCCAAAATCCCTCCACTAGTTTGCACAGTGTAGCCATCCTCCATCGTAGCAGTCGGCCGGCAACAGTTGACGGTGTCCAATTTGCTTTTTTGGCCATCTCAGTTATCAGAGTGCGCGTTTTAATGAGTTCGAGTACGTTTTATGAGCGAAAAACTCTTGAGAAATCGGAGGTAAGGAACGCACCAAAGTGGAATGCACTCAAAAATGTTAGAATCTCGCCGCGGCGATAAAACTTTCGCGAGTGAGAGGCACTCGAAAAAGATCTCGAGAAGAGCTCATCATAATCAACGGGGATGGCGATGATGGCGTCGGTCTTATGATGATTGTGATTGGTGTCGCCTCACCTGAAGCAGCTCACCTCCTCACCTGCCTTTTTTCTTCGGTTTTTTTTTTCGTACTGGTCTTGCACGTACGTTTTAAGATGTCTCGACCCAAGATGAGATGCAAAGATACTGCGACAAAAAGCCAAGTTCTGGTACGTGGCATGTGAAATATGTGCAGAATGGCTGAGGAAAACGCCGTGGAATCCATGAATGAATTTGATGTGTTCCGGGTAAATCAGAACATGAATGAAAAGGGGGAGTGAAGGGGGGGGAAAATTCGCACAAATGCCTAAGCGGATTTGCGGGAAACTCTATGGGAAATGGAAAAAACCGCAGCCTCACAAAAGTAGACAAGGAGTTTGTAAATGCTTTTGTGCAGCTTTCAAAGCATATTTTCAGGCGCTCTTTTTTTGAGCTATCAGAATTTTGAATTCATTTTTGCCTAAGTTTATTTTAAAGTTATTTTTAGTGTCTTAATCTAATTTTTGATTTTGATACAGAAAGGAATAAATACAAAAATTGAAAAAAAGAAAACGTTTTCTGATCTTACTGAAATGTTAAAAAAATATTTATAACTATTTTACAAAATCTTTAGTAAATAAATTCTAAAGTTTGGATTGCACCATATAAGTTTTTAATAAATAAAATAAAAAAACTTTAAAAAAACATTAGTCTCCCTTATAAGTTACTAGAAAGTCAAAACATTTTTAAAAACACAGCTAAAATAAATGAATGGTAAAGGTTTTTTAGAAAGAGTTTGATTTTTCTATGACTCAGTTGGCTGGAAATTGTTTAATCCAAAAGTCAAGCATTGTATATGTTTAACAGTTCCCACACAAAACAAATAAAACTCCATATTATACTATTTAAAATAAATATAAAAAACATCATTTATAGCTGCACAAGATGTCAACCAATCCTTCAGGAGTAAAATATATAAAATTAAAGACCAACGATGGCGTGATACATGCAGTGGACACTAGCTTCATAGGACAAATGGACACAATTCGCGACATGGTGAGGATGGAGAGCTGTTGCACCAATGAGTTTGTTCCTTTGGAGGAAGTTGATTCTAGGACACTGGGATTTATAATCAAGTGGTGCAGTTCGGTGAAAGATCTAGGATATAAACTGAATGAGAACACAAGCAGAACGCTTTTCACAAGTCTTTTACCGGAGGAGAATGACCAAAATCATGAGTTCCTTGCGAAGGTGATCAGGGCAGCCGACTATCTGCAGCTGGAGAGTTTGCTGGAAGCAGGATGCACGCACATAGCAGATAAAATAAATTCCTGTTACAGTCCTGCAGAGATTCGTTTCGCTCTTAAAATTGGAAGAGGATTCTTAATAAATCAAGCAGTACAAATAGTTCCTCTTTTCGAAGGTAAGTTTATATTTAAAGTATCTCATTTTGTCGGTGATATTTATTAAATATTTTTCCTAGGAAAAATAATTTTTCATGATTTACGAAGTTTATTGACTTGAACAGGAAATCCAAAGTATTTTTAAACAACTTTTCACCGGCCAAGTAAGCTGATCCTGAAAAATTCACGTACTGAAAATTTGCAAATTTGAATAAAAAAAAATGTAATTTTTTTGTAAGTAATTAAATCTTTATTAAATCTCAATTTGTCGGTGATTATTATTCAATACTTTTTCTGTTTTTCTTTTGTTTGTGATCTCTGTTTGTTTTTCATTTGCCAAAACTCTCGCTACGCTTATTCCGCTACTTGACTTAACTTCTTTACTCCGTACTTAACCCATTTTCGCATTTGCAAAATTGTTCACAACTTTATCTGCGTTTTTCCCACACGACATTGGGGCCTGGGCCCAAAAACTTTTCTCCAATCGTTTTCATGGTGTTCTTAGTTATTGCTAAAGATCTTTTGGTTTTACTCGTTTTCTATTTGTTTCTGCAACGGCAGAAATTGGCAAAGATGTGTCGAAAAATAGGGAGTAGGAAGAACCAATGGCAGAAACGAAAACTGGTGGGGATCGAGGAGGAAAGGCCCTGCTGTAATACGAAAGTCGGTTCTAGATAGCTCGCACATTTATTTATATATTTTTTTTGTTATTCTCGGGGGTGTTCAAGATCGAAAGTTCAAGGGGTCGAAACCGCTCTGGCTCTTCTGCTCTAATTCTTGTGTATCGTACACTATAAATCGCTCCATAGAAAAAGTGTAAACTATGCTATCCCATATTGATAGAGTTGTATAGCTTCGGCTGCTTCATCTCATATAAATAGGTGTATACATAAATGAATATATACATATATATTCTGCCTTTGTATAGTCATTAAATATGTATAATTTATTTATTCCGTTCTTTATATATATTTGTTTATATGTATATATGCAATTTATATTGCTTAACTTTGACAATGCAACGCTTTGAAGCAAGAGGCAGACATAGAGAGAGATTCAGATTCAGATTCGGATTGAAACGCAAGACTGTTTTGCTGTAGTTTCGATCGGAGATCCTAGGCGATTCCGTGGATTATCCAAAACCGAAAACATTACATTAAGTCCCGTGTTAAAGTGAGTGAAACTTGCAAAGGAAGCGCCACTGTATCATTAAACTAATCTCCATGGGTTTATCCCCATAATCGGGGTCTTTGAAATAAGTTGCTTCGTTTAATTTATATGCTGTGTCTGTATCTGTATCTGTATCTTACTAAGTGTCCTTTGAAACGGAGTTCATTACGTTACTGTTTAGTTTAACTTTAGTATTACTTTTAGTGTTACATTTACTTTACGTCTTTTAAGTTTAAATATTCACGAGCACGCGCGAGCATTTCAATTTGCATTTGCCTCAAAATGTACAATTTTTGGTAATTTTTTCATATTTTCTTCTTGGTTAAGTTTACTATGTGGAATGCTTGAGTAAAAGTTTCAGTTTCAGTTTCCGCTTTTCCCTGCTTTTACAAAATAAATATTCATCGTGATGTTGTTCCATCTGGTTCCGAACTCTGTACTCTGTCTCTAAAAAGTTTTAGGTTACGTGACTTACGTCTTAAGTTGTAATTTTTTCTTTACTTGTTCTCCTCGCTAAAAAACTTCATTCTGGGTCCAACTTGCTTCAGTTTATTTTTCCTGATATTTTGTTGCCATTTATTATTAGAGTTCCTATATACTTTCGGGCATTATTCTACCCCTACCTTTCTCCTCCAGCTTGAGCATTTTTTTTGTCTGCGGGTTTTTCCTTCCTATCTCTCCACGATAAGTTTTAGTTTTCCATGCAAATTTTCTTTGGCGATATGTATGTACATGTTAGAAGACAATCGAGAATGGAACATAAGAAACTCAGGCTGGAAAGGAAACGAAAACAACAAAATTATCTTTCGTAAACATGTCTTTCGAAAAATTAGAATTTATTTTTCCGTATTATCGTATATATGTGGTAGTTCTAAGTTTAATGTGTTGTTTTGTTTACGTTTAAGCTTTTTACAATAATGTAATTATAAATGTAAAACATAAGTATTTTTTGTTTTGAATTTTGTTTTGTTTTTATTTTTTTTGTGTTGTTTTAGTTGGCTTAATTCAAAAATTAAAAATGTATGGAAAGCAACAGTAAGTGTAAATTAATGCCTAAGCTTTAATGAATTTTACTCAGCCGTTTTTTGTTTGTTTTAATTTAATTATTTAATCGAATATCGTTTAGTGTTTCTCCTTGTTGTTTAATTATTTAATTTTATATAATATAATACATAATTGCCTTGACTCAAAAAGCGACTTAACATTTCTACAAAAGACGAATTGATATTTTGATTTGCGTTGTGAAATTGGCTGAATATCGAAAGAATTTTATTTACACACAATTAACAAATGAAGGAGGTGAAACATAAAGAACTTAAAATTAGAAAACCGAGCGGCACTCTCGCTATGATCAACAGAAACCTAAAATTATCAATTATGTTCTTGAATGTGGCCTTTCTTTCTTCATTTTCATCGCTTTCTCACGTTTCCTTCCTCTTTTTTTTTTGTGTATTTTTTTCGTTTTATTTTATTTTGCATTTGTATGCTTGGTTTTTTTTGTTTGCATTGAAAGTTTTCTTAGTTGTTGGCTTAATTTTTTGCTTTTAAATATTTGTTGACAATTTGATGCTGCATAAAATACAATTGTTGTTTGGGTTGTTGTGGTAATTTGCTGGAAAGTTGCTGCCATTGCAATCGTCATGGCCTATGGAATCTGCAAGAGAAAGTTTTGATTAGTTTTTGTTTTCTATTTCTGTTTCTGTAATTTAATCCCACAAAGTTTAAATGGCGTGTGGCAGTCGCTTAACTCTTTAAGGATAAAGTGCACCCGACCATTCGGCAGCACACAAAATCCAAAAGCCATTACTCCCATCCCCCCACAAAAAAAGGACCCTGCCAAAAAACTGCAAAGGACATAGAAACGGAAAAACGTTGCCGCCACCGAATCCTTTGTGACTGCATATCGCAAAATACATTTGTAAGGGAAGCGGGTGATTGGGTGGCGAGCTGCACGTGACACTTCACTGGCCATTGGCATTGGCAATTTTTTCGCTTGGCTCACTTTTTGGCCATTCGATTTGGCCGCAAGGACACGCCCGCTACATAATTCAGGGGCTAGTACACTGGTATGTCTCAATTGCGAGATTGCTTTGGTCCCAGGCCCACCCACCGACGATTTCACTGCCCACCCATGAGAGCAATTTGCAAAACCAGTTAGACACAGAGGTTATCCTTGGCCACCGAAGCGCGACATACCCTGGCACATCAATTATTCCTAGTGTTTATACGTAGTTAAATTACTTAGAAGTCTTATAAAGTATTACTTATTAAAGCCTATAACTCCTTTTTTAACTAGAGAACACAGTCAGTTATTTTTACAAAACTAACTACCTAAGTAAGTAGGATTAAATAGGAATTTTAAACAAATTGAAAAAGCTATTCTGAACCGTTTTTAATGCCTATTGCCTTTTCTTCAAGAACTTCATAAAGTATTCCGTTTGAATCGTAAGAAAAATAAGAGGTTAGATAGCCCCATACCTCGTCAAATGCCGACTGCCCTCGTGGACGGCCATTTCGGAGGACTTGAACTCGTTCAGCTCCTTGCGAATGGCGGCCTTGTCCTTCGGCGTCAGTCTTGTCCACGGCTTGTCCGCCCGCCGATCGTAGTCGTGGGCCTGCGTCACCTCGATGTAGTCGTTGAACCGGATGATCTTCTTCTCCTTGAGCTCCTCGACGGTGGGCCGAAAGCTGAGCTTACGCAACAGATACGACTTCTTCTCCTCCTTCTGTTTCTTCTCCTCGGCGGGTGATTGAGCTGCGCAACACAAATTTAATTACATTTAAAAAAGTACCTTTTTAAGGTTTTTAATCTAGTTTCAACTTACTTTTCAAGATGTTGCGCTCGACAAGCTCCTCGGCCGTTGGACGCATTGACAGCCGGCGGATGAGACGTGCCCCGATCGCCTCCTTGGACTCCTTGAGCTCGTTGTCGTTGACCTGGTGCAGGATGTTGCGATTGATCAGGTCCTGCTTGTCCGGTCGAAGTTGCAGCTTCAGTGACAGCGACTCCTTGCGGGCTAATTTAGCCAGCCGTGTGTTGTCGTTGTCCTCGTCCCTGTAGACAATATGGCCATCACTCTCATCGCTGTCGCTGCTACTCTCACGTATCACAAAGGGCCGGGCATTCTCCTTGTTCTCCACGGTGCACGGCAATTGGATGTTGAACATTTGCTGCCTGCTGTGGGTTAAGCATCAAAGAAGAGAGCACATTAGGGCATTAGCATTATGTCATTAGCAGACATTAGCGCATTAAACACTACAAAACAGACACCGCACAACAACAACAACAACCAGTAACAACAGTAACTACATAGCAACAATGACTACACACAGGCACCCATGCAGTTAAGTCCCACCTCCTCTGAGTCCTTCTTTCATCTCGAAAATCTTGGCCAGGCAATCTGCCAGATTTAACCAGCTTCTCGCACTCACATGTGCTGTGCACAAATCCCCCTGCATGTGTAAAATTTATTCATCCTCGTGCACACGGCTCGAGCTAACTCTTTATCCTTTTGGCTACAGTTACAGGTGAAATAGGAGCACGGAGTATTCCAAAATTTAAGTACATGTTTTACATATTTAATAGCATTTTCATATTTAATACCATTTAAAATTTATGGCACAAAGCATTGTTATATGGTAATCAACTATAAAATAAAGCTACTATCTAGCTCTTTAGTTATTTAAAAAACGTTAAACTAAATTTTTCAGGACTTGAATTTTAAAACTCAATATTTTTAATTTTTTTTTTTCTATTTACCAACATTTAATTTGTAAAAAGAAAACTATCTAAATGTCTTTAAACTATGGAAATGGAAATTAAATTCCCCCTGCTGTTGTTCTACCCACAACTGTATCTTTTCCTTATTTTTCCATTTCTGTTTTGTCCTTTAAGTTTTGTCACCAAGATGAGATGCTTTTTTTCCACCTCTTTATTTTCGTTTGCTACTGCGGCAGTTTGGTTTTCTTCCCACTCTTTTGTATTTTCTTTTTTTTAACAAACGGCACGTGGAGTGCACATCTGGCAGCTCACACAGATACTCACGCACACCAGCGCAAGTAATATGCAAAGGACATGCATATATGTATATGAATGTACATAGTATGTACGTTCATGGGTTTGACTTTGTACTTAAAGCTGTCTCGGGGCTCGAAGGAAGGTTTGAAGCCCGCCCTGAATGCCATATCCTGTTGGCTGCTTCCGTCGCACTTTTCGGGGCGTTAATGCAAAACACGATTGGATAAAAAACTGAACAAAGACTAAGTTTAAGTGTGTGTGTGGGCCACACTGCGGATGAGTGACGCAGGGCAAAAACCCTGGGGGAAGCACCGCTTTCTACATAGTTTCCTAGCAACTGTCTCCGAGGAAGTCGAGTGGAAATGCCACACAGGAAGTCACTATCTCTTTTGAAGATTATAACTTTTTTTCCGTGTTTTTTTTTAAATATTTTTCCTTGTGTCTGAAATTAAATCTATCTGGGTATTTTTTAACTCACTATTTTTTGTGTAGATATTTTGTAAGCTGATGAAATTTGTACGTCTTTCTAAAGCGTTTAAAAAGAATGTGATTTGGAAATTAGGAAGGGTTCTAAAAATTTATAAAATGCCTAAATGAAATATATGTACTTTTTAATTTAAAATTATATCTTTTCACAATGTTTTTGATTAGTTCTTCATAAGTACCTAATGAGGTCTTGTTGTTTTTGTATGACTGTATTTTAAATCAAAGGTATACTTTTATGCTTATTTCAAAACCATTTAAAATGTTAAAAACCTTAAATATTGATCCCATTTTCTTTCAAAAAATACTCCTGCTGTACCATAAATATAATGTTTTACTGCAATTTATTCCTGACATATCTACGTCACATTTCGAGCGATTTAACCTCCATCAAAATGGCTTCATAGTGCGGCACACCCATAAATTGTGCCCACTCTTGCACTTTACGAGGGGAAGATAGATGTACAGATGGTTAGATGTTGGAGGGCGCACAACAAGAAATCGCTTTTTACAAAGCACGTTTCACCGAACTTGGTCTTCGTTCACGCTGTGCGATGCAGCTATTTTACATATTCCTTTTTATTTGATTTTTGTGCGTTATAAAGTGCATAAATTGTTGGCCATATCAGTCATGTGAAAGGCGAATGGCGAAACACTCGAGTATTTGAGTGAACAGGCCTGTCTTTGTCCTCCACTCAATTTGAATTTCAATTTCAGTTTCAGTTTCGATGCACTGGCACACTTGAAGTTTTCATTTCATTGAAACGCCTCTGGACAAGTTAAAGAAAAAGTTTGCCTAATGAAAAAACTTGACCTACACACAGGCGGGAAAGTCATTTTCCTCTTGGGTTCCCTCTGTTATTTTTTTTTCGAATGTGGGAAATATCAAATTAAAACTGGGAAGGCAAATTGTAATTTGAAACAAATTCCTGCTTGAAATGAAACATGCGAGACTCAGAGGGAAAAAGACAGTAGCAAAGAAAAGACAAAGAAAGTTTTACCAAAAAAAATCTACACACACATACAGCCGCACAGATACGCACACATACATATAGGGGTAATGGAGAGGACTTGAGTGTTGTTGTGTTGGAAAAATAAAGGAAAAACTCATAAGAGGCAAAAAACGAAAATCACAGCAAAAAAGTTAGTAATTTAATAAGAGTAGGGTGTGTGTGTGTGTTTGTGTGTGAGAGAGAACTACCAGTGTTGTAAGCTTGTAAAAGTTTAAGTTTTTATTTACCCAAGAAATAAAACAAAAACTCCTACAAAAATACAGACAGATGAGTGTTAGAGTGCAGCAAAGTGCAAGGATACAATGAGAGCGGAATTTTTTATTTTGTTTTGTTTTCTTTTTTTGTGAGTGGATTATTTTGGAAGGACTGCGGGGGAGTATTACACAACAGAGTAAGTGTGTAGTGTTATATAACAACATTTAAAACATTAAGAGAGAGAGAGAGAGAGAGAGCAGTATGTGGGGTGCACTAAAAGCATTTATTGTTTTTGGTATTTTGGTATTCATGATTTCACATTACAAATAAATTAGCTAAAATTGTTTACCATAGTCTAATCCGTGGTCGTAGTATTGGCCTGATATATTTTGTTGTTTAGTCGAGATAGTAGTAGTAGTAGATATAGAAGTGGATGGATTTTGTTGTTCGACACGCACACACAAACGAATCGAATCGAAATTGTATATGAAATAGAACAAACACAGGTTCGAAAGGGCAGACGTGGGAGGAAAAGAGAACAAATTTATGTTATAGAAAATATAGAAAGTTTGAGTAACAATAAAAAAAACATAACAAATACATAGTGGGAAGGGGAACATATCTTTTGGTGAGCTTTTCTTTGGACTATGTGGGTAAAAAGTTGTGATCAAACTAGAGAGACTAACAAAACGCTCTCGGGGCAGATTAACAAACTTTAGTTGGGTGTTTGAAAAAAAAAAAAAGACCAAAAAACGTGGGGAAACTGGACGTGTTTTAATGGGTCAACAGGGAGTTAAGTAAAACGAGACAAATTTAAACTACTTAAGTGGGTAATTATGCTGTTTATGCTTAATCAAGGAAGTTTAAGTTATTTAAAGTTTAGGACACTTTAATATGAAAAGTGAATAATTAGTCAGTCGCTTGTTAACACAGAATAAATATAAATTGTTCTTCATAAGATGACTTTTTTGTAAAATATTGACTTTGACTTTTTTTTAATATTTAATTCATTGTTTAAGCATTAACAGCAGTTTACCCTGAATAACAGGTAAAACTTATATGCTACTCACTTGAGCGAATAGTTGTTGCCCGCTGCATCCTGTCTTACAACCAGCGGACGTTGGCTGGCAGATTGTTGAGCTGCTGCTGCTGCTGCCGCTGCCATTGAACCGATGCCACCATTACTATTGGCCATTGCTGCCGCAGTTGCCGCACTTCCGGCTCCATGATCTTGGGTGGGCGTGACGGGCGTGGAGGCGGAGGCGGGCAGAATGCCACCCTTCTTCTTCAGCGCCGACTTGAGAGGAACTGCATTTGGTTTGGGCTCTTTGGCTGGAATTTCCTCGACGCGCTGCGTGTCCATCATGCGCACATGGTTGCCACCGTACGGGGCGTACTCATCGTCTGAGTCTAGCTCATCCTGATCCGGATCGTGATCTGTTCAAGAAAAGAAGTTTAAAATTAGTGAGGTTTTCGGTATAAAGTTTAATGAAATTGGGATAAGGAGGGGACAAGCTATTGGGTTGATCATATTAAGTTGATAGTAATGTTATTTGTTATTTTTTTTATTTTATTGTATAATTCAAATAATTTTTTACATTAAAACTTGTTTAACTGTGGTTTTTTAGGTTATATTTTTTAAGTGCTATATTTCCTTAAAACAAAATTGTAAGATTTTTTTATTATTATAATTGTGTTTAAAACATTAAATATATATTTCTTTAGTTCAAGTATTAACAGACCTTAATATCAACACTCCCAACTAGCATACATTATGAAGTGCGCGTTTTTGTTAATGAGCTGAGGGTTAACTAATCTAGAAGGGTGGTTGTCACAGGTGGGTATTGGGTGGGGAATTTTTTGAGGACAGGTTCAGTTGGGGATTTACCATCGTAGTCGTAGTCCTGCTGGTAATCCTGATCGTTCACAGCACCTGGCCCATGGGGTCGTCCGGCGATGAGCGTGGGGCTCGGCGTGGAGAACATCGGGGGCGGTGGGATCGGTCCAATCTCCGACAATGGAATCGGTGGCTCTGGCAGCTCGCTCAGCATGACGCCAGGTGGTAGTTTACCACCGGGATAAGGTGGTGGTGTACTGCCCGGCGGACCGCCCACCATTTTTCCATCTTCGCCATCTGATTAAAATCAATTAGAAAATTGGTTCGCAATCGTTTTCGAGTTGGTTTTTTTTTTGTTGATTGTTTTTGTTTCAGCGGATAGAGGAGAGGTAGTTGAAAAAATAGATACAGAGATAGAAAGATTGATAGATAGATAGAAATTCAGAAAAGGTAGAAAGTTAGCAGCTCTTCTTTTGAGTCTAGCCAATGTGTGTGTGAGAGTGTGCATGTGTGCGTGGGTGAGTGATTGTATAGGTGTGTGCGTAGTGTGGGTGGAAATTGACGATAGAGAAAAGGAAACTGATAGATCGGTTGTAAGGCTAAAAAATCTTAATTTAAACGCTATTTAAAAAAAAAAAACTTTAATTTATCAACTTTTAAGTGGTAAATCTTTTTGTTACATAGGCATAAGCTGCACAAACAGAAGTACACAAACCCCAGCAAAAAAAAAAACATTTAGTTATTAAAAAAGGTTAAGACTCTTTTAAAAATAGGCTACACTTTTCATTCAGAGAGTCAGTGTCCTCAGTACTAATAAATTAAATGAAAACTTTTTTTTTTCTGTAACCCCCATCAGTTTCCTTTCCTCTTTCACAAACATCTTATTCACTAATGACTTTAAGGACTTCCAAGGACTTCCACTGCACTTACACATGTGCTCGTTGTGGTAGCAGATGTTGACCCCGCGGCGGGTCAGCTTGTTGGCGCCGGACAGCGTGTTGGGCCTCTCCATCTTGCCACTGCCATCCACCTGGTGATGACCACCACCTCCGGGGGGCGGAAGCATCGATCCCTGGCAGGTGGGCTGCTCGATGTTGGGCGTGGATATTGTGCCATTGCCTCCGTGTTGTTGTTGTGCATCAGTCTTGTCTTTTCTTGGTTCTGCAAAGGAGCGGAAAATAAAACAAAGGACGAAATGAGTCAAGAGCAAACTAATTTATATTTAAAAAGAAAGTATCCCAACTATCCACCACTTGGCAGCTTATATATGTAAGTGCAGTATGTGCACTTGACAAGCTTTTACTTTAATTGTAGTGTCGTGTGTGTGCTGCTGGTCAGGCTTTGAGTCTTTGGGTCTCCACATGGCGGTGAGTCCTTTGGGCAGTCGGGAAATTGGCCAGCGGGCAGCTGCTCGTGCAACCACTTGACTGGCCACAAAGCTCTCATATGCACAGAGAGAAAAATATACAAAGTTCCCGTATTTTAAAATTCTACTTATATTTGTTTAAATCAATAAAAATTTGTGTTTTATTACTATAAGTACAAGTGATACATTTTAAAATTATTTTCCCTTTATTCGTATATTTTAAGCACAAAATTAATGATATTAATAATATATAAGATACCCTTTAAAGACCTTAAAAATATCTATAACAGTTGTTTTCTTGTCTAAGAATCTTTTACCAAAGAAAACCTAGTTTTTTTCCAGACTTTTTAATATGTAAAATTCTTCAACGCAGTTTCTCTAAAGTTTCTCTATTTTTCTTCAAGTGCTCACATGTCCCTGGACAATTTTTCGCTTCCGTTCATTTTCTCCGTGCTCGAGAGTAATATTTTTAATTGTTGTTAAAGGCTTTAGCGCTGCCAACTCTGCGGGCAAAGCGGTTGGGTCAAATTGCGGCAAGGACTTTGCTTCTCCCCCTCGGACTGACATACATGGCGGATGCGCATTATTTCCTTGTTAAATTTAAGTGAAAGGTATAAGAGCCCCTCAAAGCGACCGGAAATTGCCCCAAGTCCCAAGTTTCACGACACAAACCTATTTTTAGAAATTATCCCACCGCACAAGAACCGAACCGAAAAAAACCAAAGAAAATATCTTATTTTCGTACTATTGGCGAAATATCACGCAATTAAAATTCCAACCTTAATAGACACCGCCGAGCCAAAGCCAAGATCGCTTACAAAAGCAATTAAAGTGAAATTCCAAATGCTGATCGGTTGACAGACAGCCAAAAGAGCCCACCAACACCGAAAGAAATCCTGCGCCATTCCCGCACACAAATATTTATGGCCAAAACCGAGCACAAAATGAAAATATATCGCTCACACGGCCATCACACGATTAATTGGCAGGTCGGCTAGCAAATTATTTCAGATTTTTCAACAAGTTGCGTGGCATAAACAAACCGCAGCAGTGAATAATTCATTGAGTATTAAATGCAAATGTGCAAAGAAAAATTTGGATTGCATACCAGTTGGGTTAATCGCACGTAAATAAATATCAAAGCGGCTCTAAATACGCAGCACAAATTTCCCGGGGGCGGGATATATACATAAGGAGGCGTGGCAATCGTCAGCACCTCGGCAAACTATTCGAAACAGATATGAATTCCGTTGGCCCATTGCCAGCCACCCAAAGACTTGACGTGTTTGCCTAAATATGTTTTTTAAACAAAATTTTTTCCTCAGTTTTCATTTTTTGTTTGACGCGCTGAAGTAATGAAATTATTTTTTGCATCAAGTTCAAAACAGCAAAAAGCAAAAAATAAGCAAATATCTTAAGTCTGTCAAAAGGAAAACCGCAGAGAAAAATACCTTGACTTTGACATAGGTGAAAACATTGCTCATTGTTAAGTATTTAATTGTTATGCTTTTAAAAGGTATTTCATAAGTCCATATTTAATTTTTACAAATGTGATTTAATACCTGTCATAAGGCAAACCAAAAAGAACAGACCTTGACTTTGACTGAGGTGAAAATGTTGTTTATTGCATACTAAACACGCTGGTAATGTATACAAAATTGAAACTAATGTAAGCAAAATGAAAACCAATTAAAATTCACAATCAATTATGCAAATGGAGATAAAATGTTCTGGGCTCTTGGTCATTTATCAATTAGAGCTGTCAGCCTGAACTTTAAACACAGAGTGAGGGTCTTGAATTAGATGGATATCTTAGGGCTTTGTATTTGATGAAAACACAACCCACACACCTCATTTCCTAAATCTTTTTGGGCAATCTGCTCTACACAGGAAAATATATAGGAACAGTTATTTGAAATATACTTAAATGTATGTTTTAGTTCTAATACAATTAAATAAGTAAGTAATTTAATTAAGTAAGGTGCCAAAGGCTCCTTGTTCAAACTTTAATATCATTTAATAAATTTCCAAATTTATTTCTAATCTCATTACTCTATTTCCAGTGCAGAAAACCTTCATCTTTCAAGCTGTCCTTTGTAATCATTCGGGGAAAGTCATCAAATAAAGTTTTCCTGCCCGCCTTTCACTCGCTTTCTAGTTCTCATTTCTGCCCCAAATGTTTTCCTCTTATCAGGCATCTCTCGTTCTCTCTCTCTCTGTCTGAGGAACAATGTGCACACTAATGACATTAATTAAGCAGAAAGTTTGGCCTCTAATTAGCAAACACACACAGACACACACAGGAACACGTTGCGGCCAAACACAAACATGGCTAAAATCATTATCGCCAACTCCCTCGCCTTCTTCCCAAACACTTGAAACAAAACTCTAATCAATTATCCGTAGTGTGGTACGCAATTACAGTGAGGAAAAGTCAGGGGAGAGGCAGCAGACAGACCCTTTAAGTACTTAAGGCATAAAGTGTTGGATTAATTTCAGACAAGTTAACATTCGCTTACATTATTCACTTACAGCACAGTTAATCATTTTGAAATCATGTCAAATGTGTTGGTGTAAAACATTTCAAAGACCATTTCCCCACCCAAAGTAATTAAAGTTTGCCTGCCACAATATGATTTCCTCGCACGCAACAAAGTTTTATTTGGTTTATGTGGGCGACACAGTGACGTCACACGGGATTTAAATTCATGTTAAACGTAATGCGGAGATTTATTTATAATTCAGCTCTCCCTGTGCGTGAAAATCATGAAAATCATGCGAGGGGCATGTACAGAAGGCGAACAATTTGTGATGCAGCCACCAACTAATTGTGCGGCCACCCACACAATCTTCAAATCGCAGGTACAGAGGGAGAAAATATTAAGTATTTCGTATTATTTATAAAATAATATTCAAAACTAAATGTTCAGTGTTTTTAAGAAATATTTAAGACCTATTAAGGTTGGATATAAATATAATATAAAATTTGTAAATAGTTTCTGGCAGAAAAATATATGTTCTTAAAATTTATTTTTACAAATTATTTAGGAAAATTGCGAAACACAATTAAATATAACCTGTTTTTGCATTTACCCACCAAATGTTTTTATTTTATTTATACTTTTTTAGGTGACAGAACGACTTTAAATTCTTTAATTTATTTTTAGTTTATAACCCTTAGTTTCTCTGCCTAAACACCTAACGAATTTTTGTTTTACTTTTTTCCCCCTCAACAAATCAACGGAAAAGGGATAAAAGCTGAGGTTAGTAGTCGAGGGCCCACTGTAACTGCAGGCAATGTGTGGATTTTTGATAAATAAGCAATGAGCATTGTGTATTTGCGGTGGCAGAAGAAGATATGTGAGTATGAAGCCCTGGGAATGCTGCTAAAAGAAAAAAGAAAAGCCGCAGCTCATTTTCAGTTTTTGCATTCAGTTTGCAGACGAGCGTCAGAGGCCATTTGGGGAATAAGCGATAGAACATGTGAGTCGAGCAGGAGAACTTTGGATGAGGGGCAGTGATATGGGCTCCCTTTAGAGATTGACAGGCCCAGGGAAAGCTTGTTGACGTCACACGGCTCGACTCACAACGGAATTACATTACTCATACGCCATGTGCCCACAGCAGAAACAGAAGCAAATGCAGAACACAGAACACATCACAGGCAACAACACGTGCATTTGACTTAACCCTGGGCAAAAATTTATACGACACACCCCAAAAACAAACGAAAAAAAACTGCATCTTGGCCTCCAAAACTGCTAAAATTACAAAACTACATCACGTATACGCCGGGTTGCACGGCAAACAACTTGGCAATTACAAGAATCGAGCACCCAATCCCCCACTTCCCATTTGCAGCACATTTGCAGCGCCTGTGCAGGCATTAAATCAACACTCTGTCACAATTCATTAAATTTAATTAATGCACCCACCTCGCTCTCGTTAGTTCAATGAAAAGAAGAGAATATGGAATTAAGGAAAATTTATAAGAAAAAGTGAATTTAATACAAATAAAAATTATAAAATTTATGATTTAAAAAAAAAATTATATAGGAAAATTCATATAGAAAATATCAACAGAAAATGCAAATTTTGTTTAAATAAGTGTTTCCCACAAAAATATCAAAAGTTATAATTTATTAAACATTGTAAAAGAAAATAAATATTTTAACCTTTAAATTGGTTTAATTTTAGTAACCTGACTAATTCTAATAAGAACCTTAAAATAAACTGCAATGAAATTATTATATAAATCTCTTAATTTACTTTTACCCACTCTTGACATTTAAGTGTCAAATATACTTCAGCTTTTACCCAAATAATGATAATGGTTATGCATTAGGATTTATTTTTTCTTTAATGATTCAAGATTTTATGGGTTTTCCTAAGGAAAACCCCTATCCATTTACATTTTCAAGGCGCTTTCCATGTCTTTACAAGTACTACTCTCATGTCTGTGAAGTCGTCGCAATTCACAATTTTTTATTTGTCAATCGCTTTTTCACAGTTTTTAGTGTTTGCCGAAGCGAAACACATTTTCCACTTGAACAAGTACACTTGATAATGCAAATAGCTTGAAAATTCAATTGAATGTGTGTGCATAAAAAGAGTTTGCTAGGGATATTTCGCCAAAGAAATAAAGGTAGGGTTAAGCAAATAAACTATAGGTATAAAATTTGGGGTTGCGCATTGCTTGAATTTACAACCTTTCACCTTAGCTAAGCTGTTGCTTCTTTGTGGCTACAAATATTTTTACACGGACTTCCATTAGCTGGGCGTATAAATTTGGAGGCACTTAAGCAAACCAGACACGCTGCCACATTTCACCCAAAAGTATCTGAACTTTGGCCTTTCCTGCGGTGTTTACTTTCAATATTCAACTCACGGCGGCGGCGGTGGTAAAAATAAAGAAATTCCCAGCATACCGACGACGACACATTGGCCCACAATTTCGCTGCTGGCCGAGATTGAAATGCGTTTGGCATTTAGCAGGTTAATGCAAAAATAAACACATCAAACAGCACGGAGCACAAATACCTTTGCGAACAATCAAAAGTTTTACGATCCAAAGTAAACAAAACAATGCAGCGCGCCAAATTAAAAGGCGATTAAAAATAAATTAAGTTTACCCCACGGCAATTGGTATAAGCCAAATGGCAAACGCAGCGGGACGAGATGTAACGTTTAAGTTAAATAATGTTTGAGTTTTTCCACTTTTCATCCCACTTTTCATCCCATCCTACTGAGCGAATTCCTCTCATTGAAATGTACACAAAGGTGAAGGTCGAATGCCACAAACATAAAATCCACCCACTCGAATCTTTTGGCCAAGGAAAGCATTTTTTTTCTTCCCCATTAACGAAATTTCTTAGCCAAAGATTTGTCATCGCAATGATAAATTTTGCAGTTTTCATGAAAAGCGACGGGGAAAATCAAACTCGGAGGTGACGATTGATGGTCAATTCAAGTGGGTGGAATCCGACAAAAAATGCGATCGGCTTTAGAGGATGCTTAGAAACAGCCAAATCAATTTGTTTTCATTAAAGAAATTCTTTTAAGTTAAGACCTCAAGTTGGTTAGTTTTATATTCTTGCGGAATATTTTGGCTGTTAGTGTATTAAAATTGTATGCATTACAAATTTTCCTCATTTAATACTAACTGTCACATTAAGGGTAAAAGCATTTGTTTCCAACATTTTATGAAGCTTTTTTTTGGATGTAATAAATTGACATCAAACATTTACTTAATTTAATTTAGTAGTGTAGGAAAAAACTTTTTGTTTTAAAAGGAAAAATTGATACATTTTACTATCAATTTACTGATTACGTTTATAAAATAACACGTTAGTTTTAAATATTCTTAAAACTGTTTCATAGCTATCAGTTTGCACAATCAATTAGCATTAAACTATGAAAAACTATCAAATTTCCAATTAAAAGTTCCGTTTTGTGCAAATGTGCAAGTCACAGTCAGATGGTTTATTCCAATTAATTGGAGACTTTCGCTTCTAATTGGAATTCTGTGTATTCGCCCACAATTTCTCCGCTTTCTCCGCCGCTTTTTGCCATTTGGCGTTGCCTACTTTTCGCAGAGCGCATCTATAAAATTTACACCGCAGTGGCGCGTGTGTGTAGGCGTAGGCGAAAAGTGGGCGTGGCAATACAGGATGGGGATGAAGAGGCTGTCCATGTGTCGAGTGTGCGGCTCGTAAAGTTTCCGGTTTTTCACACACACAGTCTTTGATTATGTTCGAGGGAAAACCGCAGTTCAAGTTCCCGTCGACCTTTCCCCCATTTGCAGTTTCCAACTTTGGCATAACTTTTTTTTTTTTTGTTGTGTTATTTTTTCTGAACTCTGACTCTTGCACGTTGTTGATTTTTATTTTTATGGCATTATTTTCTGTTTCAGTCGACCAATTCTTTATGCGGGCTGTGCTGTGCTGTGCGCTGTCGAAACGGTTTTTCATCAACTTTTGGGGTCGTTTCCCGAGTTCAAGTAAAATTAAATGTTATTTATGCTTTTCTCGTTTTGTTGCCGCCGCCCAGCCTCATTTTTTACGATATGCAACAATTTCAGGGGCCCTCGTAAATCAGGCAAGTAGAGAGATTTACGCACCTTCCAGTGTCCAACCTTTTAATTTAATTTATTTAATACTCAGAGCCTAGGCCTTAGAGCTCTCTCTCTCTCTTAGTGCTCATTTGTTTTCATTTTTATACACAATATTTATATACGTACTTATTTTGTTTCGCCCTGCATAACTGAGTGCTGATTTCATCTATCGAATTAAGAAAGTAGCAGCTAAAATTTTGTTGCTGCCGCCTCATAAATCTGTTGCGTTATATAGCCACCTATATGTGTATATAGGAGATTGAAAAATATTCGAATATTCGCCCCTCGCGAAATGTATAGGAATTTAAGAGAAACAATGCGACATTAATTTCACGACACCATAAAACAAAATACCAGAGACAAAGTTCTCTTGGTCAAATCAAAGAAAATATTGATATAGGATATATAGCCTGAGAATTGCAGCGAGCGTCAACTGTCATTAAGTCTTAATGTATAACCATCATCATCATTTGCGTCTTGGCTGAAGAATATTTGACACTTGGTTGTCAAGAGTGGGCCAAAACTCAATTAAGTGATTTTCTTTGATAAATTATTCCGTTTTTTCAAGACCCCTCGAAATAGGGTTTGTTACTAGGGAATATAAAAACACATTACTTGGGGTTCTATATTTGCATTCCCGTTTCTAAATTATATGAATACTTAAAGTCGTAAAATAGGCAATTTAGCTTGTTAGAGACCCTTCAGTAATGCATTTATTAAACTGAAAGAAGATAATTTTTTTTTGTTTAAATTTTCCAAATAGTCTACCACTTTATCTAACTGCCCAAATAGTATATCAACTTGTCGCTTGTCAAAGTGACACCATTTAAATTTAAGTCATTAATCAAGCCCAACAGCTGCGACCGAGAGAGTCCTTGTAAGTTTTCACAGATTTATCTAGCAAATAACCAGGATTACACACTCCACTCGAGACAATCACCTGTCATAGGTCGTCCACCTCCTCCACTTGAGATTCAGAGATACTTGGTTCAAAGAAAAACTTCCAGACATGGCCAAATCGTCTTAACAAGCCCGCAAAGTAGAAAAAGTTGAGAAAAATATGGAAAAGGTGGAAAGGAAACTCATCAAATTGGATTTGTTGTCTGGGTAACCAATCCACCAAGGGTGTCTGCCACTCGTTTTAGCCGATTTCTGCGATTCTAAGACTGACTGACTGGGGGTTTAAATTTAATGAAAGCCCCTAAACGGCTAAGACGACTAAGAGGCTAAGACGGCCAAGGGGTAAAAGACAGGAAAACCAGGGTACAACTAGGCACATTAACGAGCCCAAGGGCTCAAATGCCTGAACCAGGTCTTTTTCACCATTTTTGGCAACATTTTCCGGAGGGTTTGGGTTAGGACTGAGTTCTGTAGGTAAGAAGGACACGTGGTTCGAGTTGAGTAACAGTAAACGTCACTTTAACACTGCCAACGAGTTTTCCTGGCCCTGGGCCATATCTGAGCACTCAAACTCATACCCTACACAACACTCGTAGGCAAACAGCCCAAAAGCTTTTCACACCCAATTGCTGGAACAACAAAAACACAGCCTCAGCTGCTGGAGGAAAAACGCTTAGCCTGAACACAGGAAAAGCGCCGCCCAAACAATGTGTCTCCTTTTTCACCCCATTTTCGTTTTCCTCACCCGTTTTGAAACTCACCGATATGAGTTTTCCCAGTGTGTTTGTGTTTCGTACGTGCTTAGAGCTATTTTTTGTTATGTTTAACGCATACTCCGAATTATGATTACATTCTCCGCTTGGAAAGACAAACTCGTGTGTTGGGAGCAGCAGTCTTATACAGTCAAGCTTTCGTAACTAAAACCACAAACAAAATTGAGGTACAAAAACTTTTCATTTAGAGAAAAATGTTGTATTTGTACTTAAAAATTAAAAACAAAACATTTTTTTTAATTTTATTGTAGAAAAAAAGGTTTCAGTTGTCGTTTTTATTATAATTTCGGGTCAAATTTTTTAAAGTACCTACTTTTTTTAAGAAAAATTATATATCATCTGATAAAAATTAGTAACTTTCAGTACGCCTATAAAGTTGATTTTTTTTTTTATAAAATTTTGAACTCTTAAAAATACTTTTGATTTATGCAAGTTTAACTGTTACTTAGTTTAAACTATGCTATTTCATGAATTCTTGAATGCGTGAATTAAAATCCCCTGTTTATAAGAGACATGCATGTATTCATGTCAGCAGAGTTGCCAGAAGTGTAATTTGGCAAAAATTAAATAATCCTTCACACTATTTGTATTGGGTTGCCACCTAAATTATACAGTGTTAAGTTGTAGCTTCCTTATTCACGCAATGACGCAATACATATTTGCCGAATTTATGTAAGTTTATACACACCCATTTCATAAAATCATAAATGGCTACTAATCCAGTATGTATCTCTCACAAAACCTTATCGAAATTGAGCAGACAAATTGCTTGGTTAAACATTTTTTAGACAAGCAATCCCCAGCCAACAGCCTTTGTTTCCTGGGTATTGCAGCGATTTTGTACGTTATTTCATTAAATTTCTCAGTTTTCCGTTTTCCGGTAACAAGTTTTCCGAGCTATTCCTCTTTTACCAAGATTTCCTGTCCCCTTTTTTTCCCCTCCATTGGTTATAACATGGTTAAGGGCGTTGGCTTCAATCAATAGCTGAAGGTCACACGAGGACCTTCCCTTTTATATATATTTGTTCTAGGAAAAAATGATAAGCGTCCTGTTTGGCACATTAATCATACGCCATGTGTTGCGCCTGTCGCAGAGCAATTAGTTTCAGCATTTAGGGCTTGAATTATGCATAGTCTGAACAGCCCTGTAAAAATATATATAAACATTGGGGGCATCTTGGGCACTAGGCAGTAAATTGCTTTAATTGACAGCGGAAGTGCCCCGAATAAAACATTTTAGAGGCAGCGGCGCGTCACAAGTGTGTTAGAGTCTGCAATAAATTAGCCATCATTTTTGGCCAACAGCGGATGCCTGCAAGGTCACCATCATCACACTGATGATTTGTTGTTTGTTTTGTTTTCATTTTTGGGTTTTTTGGAAGGAAAAAAAATCTGTTGACAAGAACTTGAGCGGCATTTTTGGCCAAAACGACATAATTAAAAAGAAATAATTTACTGCCATTTCTTCTGGCGCTTCTCAGCGAAAGTGAAAGTGGAAGTAATAAACATAAATTTAAGCCAAGAGCATCCCAAGGATTTCCAATTCTCTGGGGCAAGCTGCCGACTGCCATGATTGATGGCAGAAAGTAGGCACAGCACACAAAGGCTTTGTTTTATGTAACTCAAGGAGTATTTGGCATCCGAATTGTCATCAGCTGATGCCATCGAGTGAATTAATGAAGCCCCACGAAAAATATGATTGATTGTTATGGGTTTAGAGGGACAATTGTTGATCAGCAGCGGCCCTCATTAGGAATATTATTTCCCCAGAGTTTGGTGAAGGAACATCTTAAAGTGATAGTAAAAAGCAAAACATTACCAAAGACATTTATATTTATTATATTTTTGTCTATGAAAACAGTTTATTGTCATTAGTGCTATAATTTTGTATAGTCTCTTTTTATTAATGGAATTAATTTCCCCACTTTTTACAAAAATAAGCTTGACGTTTATTGATTTATATATTTTTCCCGTCTCGATTTGTAATTTTTTTTTAAATATTTTTCCCACTTTTGCTTATTTATTTAGAGTCGTTAAGAAAAGAGCAAGGAAAATAGCCACAAAAATATTTATTCTAGCTGCTCGGAATTTAAGCCCGCAAAATAAAACATATGAATTATGTCCGCACATTAAAGAGACAACATCGAAAAATATAAAAAGAAAATCTGCCGCGCGAAGAGAGACAGCATTTTTTCAATGGCGTCAACGATTTTTTTTTTGTGGCGAGAATTTTTTTAACAAAATGAATCACAACATCGAAGAGCAGCAAATAAATTCCCGCTCAATGAGTCAACGTGTCACATGCAGTCCCCGCACAAATATAATATTCATTAAGTCCGCAACAAAATTAACATGTTATAAATAAATAAGAGAGAGAACTGCCCCCGAAAATAGAACAGATTGATATAGTCGTACAGAGAAAGAAAAAATCCGTATACAGTTCATTAACATGTAAAGACTGCAACACATTTCGCCTTGCTGAAGGTGAAGTTCATTAAAATTCCGCGTCACTCAAAAAGTTTAAAACACACAAAAAATGCCAAAAACTTAGCGTTAGCGATTGGGTGAAGGTCAAACAAATAGTTTTTCCTCTTTTTCATTTTTTGGCTTTTTTCCTCATCATTATCTTTTCTACATCACCATCATCATCATCATCATCATGTGAATTAGCTTTAGGATGAGCGGACAACGGCTGGAAATTTGTTTGTCCGCTCGGTTTGTTTGTTTTTCTTGGCTGACTGATGGAGGGGCGTCATCTCGCTTCATGACGTCCACCAATTTACCCCGCTTTCCCACCCACAACATTTCCCTGCTTTTGACCTAATCTGTATTTTTTTTAGCTGACGCTGCAAATGTGCGGAAATGCGTCCCACAGACATCATTTGGGATTTGAGATTTATCTGTGCAGAGCCAAAGTAAATTTTGATGGGTAAATAAATGGAAATAACTTAATTCGATTGGAATTCCGAAGTATATATTGCGAGATGAATAAATTTGTACAAGTGGCTGTTGGTAAACTATGGGAAATTGCTACTACAATGTTAAATGATCTCATGATAATTTGTAATATTATTTTAATTATATTTAACACTTTAAACAACTTCAAAAAATAAAAAAAAAAAGGTACATGACTTAAATAAATTTAAAAATGTTTGCAAATGCTGTCATATATTAAAAAAGAAAAACAAAATCGATATTAAATTTTTTATATCAAGTTCAAATAATTAAAAAGCAATTAATCCTCTCGAAGCCGTTTTTCTGTCAGTAATTTTCCAGCAAGAATTAATTTCCAGAGCAACCAATAAGAGCTCATACATGTTGAATAATCCCAGTTAAATCCCAGACACACGCACACCCAAAAAATAAAGCACTTTACCTGGCCATAGAAGCACCTTGATCACGCAATCAAAACATAATCTGAACAGCAAATGTGTTCTTATCGCCACTCAAAGTAAATTACAATGATGTGATGGAAAACCTTTGCACAGTTAAGCAAAGTGTAATCAAGCCACAATCAATCAAAGGGAAAAGAAATAATACCCAAGTAAGTCTGCCAGCACACACACACTTTCAGTGTCTAATTGAATTCAGGGAGTTTTCCCTGGACCAACTTTGATAAGAGCTTAATTACTTGATAACCTGAGGACATGGACATGCTGGCTGTGTGGATTTATGTAATTAGTTTTTGTTTGAGATACTTTCCTCTGATGGCAGCAGCACATGCATACATAAATTACCATAAATCAAAAGGAAATTTGACAGGGAAAAAGAAGAGGAAAGGATGATGAGTGGTTAGTTAGTTAACCACTGATGAGGAGCAACTTTCTGGCCAAAAGTCAACGCTTGACAGTCATTAGTCATATGAAAGCGAACGAACGGTACGGATATGTGGTCTGTGCCCTGATGTAGGTCCGGATCTGGGATGATAATGATGACAGCCAACACACACACTGGCAGCAGCAAAAACTGTGAAAAGCCAGATAGTCATAGTCAGGGCCTCCCACTTTTCCTGTGACCCCCCATCAAGATCAAGGACAGGCCAAAATCAAAGCCACAAAAAGTGGAAAAGCGAGGCAACTGCATTTTATTGCGGCTAACTGTGACCTTGACAACCGGCTGGTTTCGTCCTTGACAACAAAACAAAAAGCCCTCGACAAATTTAACACTTGAATTTCTATTAAATATTTTTTTATATTTTTTAAATTAATATTTAGTAGAGATTTTCTTATGAAATAAAATATCAGAAAGTTCATTAATTATCAGCAAACGGTTACTGATGACAGAAAATGCCTTCTTTTCATTATTTAGCCTTGAGATTTTAAAATAAAGAAAATGATAAGGCTTCATAAATTAATTGTTTGATTAAAAACAGTTACTTAAGGAAATGTATAACAAGTCAGGTCGAGTTGTATTTCTTGGTAAATCATTTCTAATATTACAATTTATAATTTAGATGCTAAACGCATTTTTTCACAGTGCAAAAACGCACAAAGAAAGTGAATATTATGCAACAAAAATCAGCGAAAGAGGGAAGCCACAGAACCACGACTTAAAAGCGAAAAAAAAAAGATAAACGAAATCTGTAAAAGGTTTTCCGGCGCTCTGTTTTATATTTTATTTTTTTATCTACTTTAAAGGCCTATCCTCCCCGGGCTTCCTTTTGTATCCGTGAGCTTTTGGGGAATGAGGAAAGCATGGGGACACTGTGCAAAAGGGTTAATTAAAGTTGAGCTACGCCCACGTTCAAGGTGAGCAATAAATTTGATGGTCACTCCCGTCCGCTTTTCATCTTCCCCTGTCCTGCCTTTCCCCTTGGGTTTTCCTCCTTTGTCAAAGTCCGAATCTAGTTTCTCTTGAACTTTTGCTACTGGTAAATATAAGTTTATATTTCTCTACATTTTCCCTTTGTTATTTACCAATATTTATTTCACTTGTTGTTCTTCTTTAAGCGGCTTACACAGAAAACCCCTTTGGACAACTTTGAAGTGGCTCTCAACCAGCAAAGCATAAAAAAAAAAAAAGAAAAAGGACAATACTTGAAGTGGACTCAACTTGAAATGGTTGAGTATACAAAACACAAACTAGTAGAGGAGAAGTCTAGAGTAAGTCCAAAGGAAGTTGGAATTGAGTGGCAGGAAATTAAAATTTCAAATAGAGGTGAGCGCGTGTGCAATTTTTTAAACATTTTACTCACGATTCACGACAGGAAAAACTTCGTATTTTCTTAGGAAAATTTTTTATATCGGTAAGTGTTGAAGTTTAGTTTTTCATGGAAATATGGAAGTTATATAAGTAATAATATAAGACATTCTAGGATATTAAGATAGTGAAATTTACTTAATACAAAAAGAGTAAGAGGTACTGCCATGATTTATCAATACTTTTTCGTTTCTATTTAATTTTTAAGAAATATGCAAAACTTTTAAAAATCACGCACGATTTTAAGCTTTTGCATACCTGATACTAAGCCAAACAGAGTCCAGTGAAGGCGTTTGCATTAAAATAAATTACAGAAAGAGGGACGAGAAAGAGGAAACCCAAAGTGTAGTGCCAAGTCATCAGAGCAGAGGAAATTCTTCTGCAAGGAAGTCCTTAATTTGTTTGCTTCCACCCACTTCAGCGGGGTTTCCTCTTTTTCCGTTTTCCTTTTGCTCCTCAACGTAGCACATTTTCATTTGAATTTTTAATTTCGCCACGCCCACATTCTGTGACACTTTGAGCATTAGTTTGACACGGGGCGTAGGGTAGGGATCTCCTGTATCCTCCATTATTCTAGCCAGGATATGATTCTCTGGCATCTATTTAAGTGAGTGCAAACTTTACCCACCATTACATAACACTAACACACACACACACACACAGGGCAAACATTTTGCAAATTTTCAACGCAAATTGTTTGAAGGCAGCAGCCCAAAATCAAGGAAAATGGTGGTGAAAAAAAGGGCCCAAACCACGCTACACGCCTCATGAATTTTCCTCCCGCATATTTTTTGTTTTTCGGTTGCTGCTGCTGTTGAAAATTTTATGCAAAAGCGAAAAACACAGACAGGCAACAACAAAATTGCAGCGGAGCGTGGAAAACCTTCGCTCAACGTTAGTAAATAAAATTTTCACTGGCATGTGCAACAAAACAAGAACAACACCACCAGCTAATAGAACAGAATTTTATTTCATTTTATTTATATAGTATGGTAGGTCCTCTTTTTTTCCAGGGTGGCAAGTGCAAACAGCTCGTCTGTTCGTAATGGTCGGCAGTTGATTTTAATTTAAAGATTAGCATTGAATTATTTAACAAGCCTGGCAACGGCAGTAGCAGCAGGAGCGAAAAAAAATTTGAATTATGTGGCATAGAAAATTATACGGAGGAGGAAAAGCTGAGGGGCATAAAAGGCTCCAGGCCAACATTGATAAATGGGAGTGGAATTAGTGGTACATGGCAGGGTCGTCAGTGCGGTTCGTTTGCTTGATTGTTTGCACACTTGTTGCCGCCTTGGGATCTTTTGTTTCCACTTCTTTGTACAATAAAAAGATAAGTAAAGTTAAATTTAGCAAGAGTCAAAGTCAAACAGCAAATTTTAGAGTGATGGAGAAGTTGTTTAAGTTGAAGAACAATTGTTTAAGGATGGAACCGAATTTATAAAAGTTTATATAAATCATTTCTGATTGACATACAAAAAAAAATAAAAGATAATGTTCAAGAACATTTTAGTAGACCCTCAAACGCAGACACAGAGAGTATAAATTATTAATTTATAGCTGAATAATAAATACTTGATACGGAATTAACAGGAATATTCAAACTTCAAGTTCTTTCTCAAAAAAATCGTTTTCAGTTAGGAAAAATAATAAACAAAATATCTTTTTTGATTGGCCAACAGCAATTAAGCGCGAAAATATGCGCTAAAAAAGGAACCACAAAACGTTAAACGAAACGAAATGAAACGTCACAGAAAATGGTAAACACACCCACACTGACACAACCTAAACACACACACACACACATAAACCCACACACTCACACACCACTCTACACACATGAAAGACAAACAACAACACAAACAAGCGAAAACGGAAAAATTCAGAAAACCAGAACGCGACAATTGCGCTTTATGTTTGCGGATAGAAGGGGGGTTCGGAAAATGGGGTGGGGGAAAGGGGGGTGCGGTCGGAAAATAGCGGTCTGCAAGGGGGGCGTGGCAGGGGGAAATTCTGCTGATGATGGCAGGCGGTTGTCCTTCAACAAAGTTGACCTTGCACTTGCCACTTGCTGCTGCTGCTGCTGGCTCAGTTTTCCTGCGCCGGATGTTGATTCTCGCATCTCTTTTTCCCCCCGTTTTCCACACTTTCTCTCCGTATCTCTTCCGCTTTTCTTTTCCCCGCCCCTTTTTTTTTTTTTTTGTGGTGTGCAAGGACGCGGCAGGAACTGATAAACACACACACACACGCGCGCACACGCCTCACTGCTCCCACGTGCCGCATTGGAAAGTGCGTGAAAGTTTTCCACTTTCACCGAGCTCTAAAATGCATTTTAATTACATATTTTGCGGAATGCAGCAAACAAACATTTTTTGCTTGCTCTTTTTTTTGCTGTGCTTTTGTGTGTTGGCAAAAAGCCAAACACTCAAATTGTTATGTAAACATGGAACATACTACACACCACAAACGTTTGTGATTTTAATAGTGATAACCAAAAATGTTTAAACTATTAAGAGCACAAAAATATTTAAAAATAAAGTTTTAAGTTCACAAAGTTATATAAAGAACTGTTGCTATAAAAAAACATAAAAATTAAAGTTCTATTTAACAAAAATCAAAGCTAACTTGACATATTTTTAAACTACTTTTTAAAAACTAATTTCCTTTAAAATTAAAATTTCTAATTAAAATTAAGAGAGTACAAAATCAATTTAAAATACAAATTTTTCTGTGTGTAGCATTGCAAACAAAAACCAGAAAAATCAACGGGAAACCCAAAAATGGCAATTTAAATGGTGCCCCACATAAGTATGCAACATTTTCCGCCTGTTTGTTTGTTTTCACTTCTGACTCTCTGAGTCTCGGCCAGGAAAGTAATTTTCATTGAAATTGTTTAGCAAATAGTTGCAGTTGTGTTTGCAGCAGATATTCCACATGAAATAGCTTTCGTACTGCAAAATCCAACAGATCATAAATAAGCTCACTTCGCTGCTACCCCAAACAATTTTATTAGATTACTTTCGCTTGACATTTTCAGCATTTTCTTGTTTATCTCAGAGTCAGAAGCAGAGAGAATTGCTGGCAGTTTTTCATTTTCTCGTTAAGGGGAAAACTTCTTTCGATAGTTGTCCTCACTTTTGCGTGACAGATAATTGATTACGCTGCCGCAGTTCGAATTGATTGCAGCAAGTTTGGGACACTTTTTGATTGATTATAAAGAGTGTTTAAAAAAAAAAAAAGAAGGTAAAGATTTGAAAAGTTTACCCACAGGTTTTCATTGGTTTTCGCCTCGTTGAAACTCACCTGCAAATAAATAAGAGAAGAGAAATTCAAGAGTTAGGAAAGCAATTTTAAATTAATAAAGCCTTAAAACAACCCTGTCTCGTTATTATGCAATTAAAAGTTATTTGACACAATTTGAGCAATTAATTTAATCGCTGCGAGCTTCACAATATCTGCTTATTTTCATTAAAAGCTTCTCTTGGCCACAAAGCACTTTTGATGCCTCATTTAATCGGTTTATTGAGAGACGAAGCTCGAGTCAAATCAGACCTAAAACTGTCAACCAAGCAGCTTACCACCCACAAATTGTCACCTCATTTCGGTCCAAATCACAAAAAGTTTCAACAAGTCACGCATTCAATTAAAAGCTTCTGCTTGCCACCCACGAATTTTCCACAGTTTCCCCAGCTTTCCCCAGAATTTTTCAACCACCCACCCTGCCGCCTTGATGACTCTGCGTTAATGTTTGCGGATTATAACGCGCCAAGGCCTGAAATAAGAGTGAAAATAATATAAAAAAAAAAAAAGAATAAGAAAAAGCAGCTCGCATTATGCATTTAATTATTAACTCGCTCCCTCTTACGTAATGCTCGCGGGATAATGCGAAAGTTTTCCCCACTCGAGCGAAAAGTTGCAGGCCACATTAGCAATTGCCTCAAGGACCCAAGGACTTGCAAGCTGCATTTTCTTCAAGGGCCTTGAGATGTTCTGGTTTCACTTTCTACACCACCGCCACTACATGTGGGCCAAGTTCTGCTCTTGCATGTTTCATAAACTTGGCTAAACTTTCCAATTAATTGCCAATTAATTTCGACATGCAAACTTGGCTGTTGACGCTGCTGGTCAGTCATTGCCAAGGGGAAAGTTTTCCTCTCCACCATTAATGGTGTGAAAATTCTATTAACAAAATGTTTGGAGGGTCCTCACTGTTTTCATAGAAGTTAGCTAAATGGCTCAAACATTTTAAAGTTGGCTTAAAAACAAAATGGTAACAAACTAAATTTTATGAAATTTATTTTGTGTTATTTTGTTAAAGACTGTAAAACAGTTTGTTGATCTCCTTTTTTCAAGTATTTATTATAGAATTTCATTACTTCACGTCCATTATATTTAAAAGCTTTTGCTTAAGCACTTTTAAATTGCAAAAGAAATATTTATTCATCAGTAATTCAGTTTCTAGGAAACATTCGTTTTACCTGGATTAATTTCCAAAGATATCAAAAGTTTGAATTACTTGGAATGCAACTGTAGCTAAAAATTTGTTAAATTCAACTATTTCCATGTAACAAGAATTTGCAAGCGTGAAGTCAAAGTAAGTATAAATAGTATGAGAATTTAAACTGAATTTTCTTTGAGCTCATGAATTTTCCCTCAAACTTCCTTCCATTATTGGCCGCCTACCTTTCACCTCCCCCTCCAATTTAAATCATGCTTCATGCTCTTTATATGCTAGAAAATTGCAAAAGTTTTCGCCCATGCAACCAATTTGCTTTTCCCCCAAGACTTCTGACCTGCTGTCATTGGGAAAAGCTACTACACTTTTACTGCTTCTTTGGGCTGAATGCAAAATCGAAATATTTTAATATTGTAATGCATACCTCAGAGATGGACTAACTGATTGAATTACTGAATGAATGGGAACAAAATAAGAGCAAGAGTTACCTGCAAGTCGGATTTATGGCTTGCAAAATTGTTTATTTTGATTGAATATTTCATAACATGCAGGTTGCTTTCACTGCTGCTGCTGCCTGTGGCATAGATTTTCCATTTCCCATTTACCCATTTTCCACTTCATCCATTATGAGAGACCTCTGCTGCGGAATTAGATTTTGTGGCAGCATCTTACGATACAAGAGCACGAAATTTTCTGGCAAACTCATGCCAAAGTCTGGTAATTGCCAACACACACGTGTTGGCACAAGGCTATGGAGCACAATTTCCAAATGGCCTTATGCAATTCATTGGGCAAACAAAAATGATCTAGCTCATGGCTGGAATTTGAACTGAAGCGATATTAGGACACTGAGGAAAAATTATGGTAGTTACTTAGTATAAAATAATATATGAATTATATTTCAAGAAAAACATTTATTATATTGCAAGAAAAGTATTATTTTTAGCTTTTAAAATTCTTTGCTAATTTTTAAAAATTTTATTACCGTCTTAAATCTTTATCCTTCTTTCTATCAATCTATAATTATTTTTTTAATCAATTTAAAATATATCAAACTACAACAAACATTTCCCAGTGCAAGAAAAATAATTTTCCAAAATATACCCGAAGCATACAATTTTTATTATGAGC
Source organism: Drosophila oshimai (assembly GCA_018150695.1). NCBI lineage: Eukaryota > Metazoa > Arthropoda > Insecta > Diptera > Drosophilidae > Drosophila > Drosophila oshimai. Next base: position 49,458 of record JAECWM010000033.1, on the reverse strand, counting down.
AAATTGTGCACACAAATCGATCAAACTCAAAGCGACAATTCTTGGCAAAAGGAGGATGACATTTCACAAAACCTCCAGAGCACCTTCACAATGTACTTGTATATATATTTTTCGTTTCTCATCATCTTCCTCCCTTAGGGCAACTTTTCCCGGCTCAATATGCAATTCTTGCCTGCCAGCAAATGCAATCAAATGGGAATGAGAAGGAGACCTTCTATCCTCGCAGGCGGCAATTGCATTGAAACTTATTTTTATTGACACTTTCTCCCCCTCTCGACTCGAATGTTCAACATTTGCATATCGGCCTCAATGGCCTTATTGAGTGTATCACTCGGAAAAAGGAAAAGGGAAAAAGGGAGCCACAGACCCACAAACACACTCGTCTGTACGTATATAAATCAGTCTGGAAATAATGGGGTTCGTTACACGCAGAATCTGAAAAATAATCACACGGAGAGGACAAGTGGCTGTTGATATTTGCCTCGGAAAAACGTTGATTGGTAACATATTTAAAGGAAGAGAGATTTCTGGGTATTTAAAATTAATGAGTTGCTTGTTTAAGGGTTTTTGTTGTCAGGATTAATTGGTCAGGCTCAATGTCAATTAGTAGTAATTACTGCGGTTGTCTGTCTGCTATAAATCCCAGATTAAGTCGCCTATACGCAATAAACTTTTTGATATACTTTTTGAAACAATAGAATAAAAACTGCAGGTTTATTTTTAGTAAAAAAAATATTTAAACTTGAACAAAAACCATATTATTTGCAGGTATGTGACACCTCCTTATTAAATAAAATGTATGATACATAGGAGTACCTACATATTAATTAATAGAATATTTTACAAAACTTTAAAGCTTTATTAATATTTACCACCTTTAAATTGCATAACCACATTTATAAACTCTTTACAAAATATTAAATGCAGCTCTCCCACCGATCGACACCTTAAGCCCTTTGTCTCTTCGTCAAAATTGACACAAAAAGCGCATAGCTTTTGCTTTCAGCCGTAAAACTTTTCAATAAAGTTGCAGGCTTAAACCTAATCGCTCCACCAACCCACTGAAAGCCCACCACCCACCAGAAACTGAGGCATTTATTCCACCAGATGGACGCAGCTGCAATTCAGTTCCTCCTCTTTATGGCTGACCACGCCCATCATTCTCAAACCCACTCACACACACACATCAAAACCACCGCCCACTTCCACACATAGCACACTTTATTACCGCCACCATAAAACGCTGCAATGTCCAATGTCCAACGTCCAAGGCAATGTTTCATCGCAGACTTTGAGTGGGTTTGGGAATTTAAGGCGATCCTTTTGACCACCGAAAAGGCAGAGGGAAAAATTGTGAATAACCCAAAGTTTAAATGGTTTTTATGAGGGAAATAAGAAACTTATGGAACCATAAGGTATTTGACAGACACACTTTTATGGAACTATGTAATGTTATGGGCAACCTATTTCCCTTGACAATTTAGCAGACCATCAAAATTTTATATAATCTTATAAGCTTGCCCTTTAAATCGGATTTAATTTAGAATTTAAAGTTATATGTGCTATAAATTGTCATCATCTGTTAGACGTTTACTTTGTTTATTTAGTATATCTAGTATATTAAGTATGTCTAGCATATTTAGTATGTTTAGTATTAATGGTTTTTTTTAACTACCATTCGAAGGTTTTTCTGCGAGTGTCTGTTCTCACCTAAACTCCTCTTGACCGTGGCACGTGGCTTGTTGGAGCCGCTGTTCAACGTGACCGCAATGGTGGCCGTCGTCCTAGGCTTCTGCTGGCTTCCATTGGGCCCACCCAGGGGTTTGGAGACTACTGGAAATGGCTTCTGGTGGCGCATCAGAGTGTTGTGGTGATTCGGTTTTAGGGTCTGTAGATGGCTCATGGCCTGCGTCTGGGTCTGTATATCCTGGTGGCTGCCGCTGCTGGTGGCACTGGGTAAAGCCGAGGTGGAAACCGAAGTACTAGATCGCTTGTAACCCTCTGTTAGGAAAGCAGGTGGTGGTGTGATGGGCGGTGCTGGTATGCACATGTGCTCATCCACCGGCGAACTGGCTGCAGTAGTGGGTGCAGTTATACATTCCCGGATCCTTAGACCTCCTGGTTTCAGATGGTTATTACTGCTACTACTGCTGCTACTCGGTATATTTGTGGGTGGTGTTGTGGTCTCATTGCAGTAGAGCTCCAAGTGGTGCTTGTCGCACCGCCGCCGTCGGCGGATATTCGGGGCTATGGTCTTCATTTTGGCGCCATTTGGGGATCCATTGGGATTACCATTGACCTGCTGGTTGATGGACGGTACACCGTCCTTGGAATTCAACCGGATGTAATGGACGCGGAATATCCGCAAGGGTTGCTTGTTCTGTTGCTGCTGCTGCTGCTGCTGCTGCTGCTGCAGCTGTTGCTTTTGCTGCTGATGCTGCTGCAGGAACTCCTTGTAGGTTTGCCGTCGCTGCTGCGGCAGCTGTTGCTGCAGCAGTTGCTGATGTTGCTGCTGCTGCTGCTGGTGTTGCAGTTGCCCCTGTTGCAGTAGCTGTTGTTGCTGCTGCTGTTGTTGCTGTTGCTGCTGCTGTGGTTGCTGATATTGCAGCATTTGTCTGGCCAATTGTGGCTGCTTTTATTTCAATTCTTTTCTGTTATTTAATTATTGTTCAATATTTTGTTTGTTTGCTTTACAGCAGCATTTGCCAATGTTTGTTTTCCTCTGTTAATTTTATTATCTTTATTTTATTTGAGTTTAATGTTTTAATCTCGCTGAAGTGGTTTTTTTCTCTCAATTGTTCCGTTTACTTTATGAGTTTATATGTTATTGAAAATATTGTATATGTCTCGTATATTAAATTTTTAGAAAATAGTAACTTTTTTATATATATATTTTATAGGTTCATATACATTGCATAAATTCATATATTGAAATATTTATGGTATGTGTTTTTTTAATATATATTTCTCTGCTTTAAAATGGAAGCTTTCAATTGCGGCGTTTTGTAACTTTGTTTTCCTTTATTTGTATAGTGTTGCTGTCTTTGTTGGGTTTTTGGCTGTTTGTAATTAACAAATATTTACTAAGTTGACTTGGTTGAGCATTTGGCTAATCGTTTAATTCGCTTTTGTCACATTTGATTTAATTTGAAGCCGATACATATATATGTTGCTTATAGGTTTATGGTTTTAAAATAATTTCACATTTAGTGTTAGTTTTGAAAGCCTCTTTAACGCTTGTCTTTTATAGTAAGTCTCTTTATATTTAGGTTTATATATTTATTTGTGTATATAGACGTATATAGTTTAGTTTATTCCTTTGTAAACAATAACTGACCCGTGTAGTTGTTTTTTTTTTCAACGTTAATTATAGAGATTTTTAAAATCGTAGTATTTGTTATTGTAGTTTGAGTTTTGATTCAGGAAACACAATATTTTTTGAATTTTAGTAACTGTAGTTTCTTTTTCTCCGTTTCTGTAAAATACATTTGAAATGTAAATGATGGGAAATCTTCTGAAGGGAAAACTTCTTTATGAGCTTTTCTTTTTCTGGTTTTTCGACTTCTGAGTGTTTCCGTCACGCCCATTGAAATTGCTAATCAAACAAATTACTCCCCCTTGTGGTATTATGCAAATGAACGTTAAAAAAGAGGAAAACCAAAAATTAATGGCATGGCAGCAGCAGAAAATGTTGAGGCAGTCTGATGTGGCAAATACAAACAACCCAAAAAAAAGTTGCCATTGATGCCAAATATTGAGGCATTGACATTGGCATATTGATGCCACTCGAACGTGACTGAAATATCGGAAATGTTTCGCAATTAAGAGCAGGACCCGAAAAATTGGAGTGGGAAATGGCAGAGCAAATAATGTAATTTTGATGTTATTTGCGGTTTGATGGGAATTCAATTATGAGAAGCTCTCCATATGTTTTCCCTGGGGAAAACGAGAGACAACAAATGGGGCATGCAATCCCAAAGAAATGTCCTGTCATCGCAGCACTTATCCCTCTAAACAAAAAAAAAAAAAAAAGAAAAGAAATCGTTGTTGTCTGAAAGTGAAATTCCTATTTCTACGTAATAAGCCAATCAATTCAGTGTCGGATGAACTGCTTCATTAATTTCACTTGCACCCAGAGATCCACAAGAAAATGGAAGAATTATGGTTGGACCACTCGCACATGGCACAAAAGTCACGTAAACCCGAAGGATGGGTGGAAAATTCGTTGGGGCAGCACAGCAAATAAGCCTGCTTAGCTTTTCCACTCCACTTTCTCTTTCTCTCGGGCGTCTCTGCCATTTCTCCCTCAAGGATACTTCAGCAAATGGCATCCATATCGATGGCCATTTGCTTCAGTTACCCCAGCTGTTAACCAAGGGTATTATTATTTATGTATCTAGCAGATACACGGGTCAAATTTCGCTCTCAGGTGCGTATTTTCTTGTTACGAAAAAATATACAAAATATACACTGATAAAGCAAACATTCAAGAAAGTGTTTATTAATTTAAGAAGGCTAATTTAGTCTTCAAATTAAATTGAAGTTGCTATCATTACTATTACACAAAATACAGCAAGAAAGAAATCTTTAAAACTTTTTATTTAAAAAGATTAAGAAATCATTTTTTTTTAAATGTTTTTTTACGAAAATGTTTTTTTGATTTGTAAAAGTAATGTACTGTTTAATTTTCATTTAAAGATCTTGTGTTATTATGGAATAATATTAATAGTTTTAAAAACTAAAAGAAACGCTTTCCGGTTTAAAAGAGCGCGCTCTTTATAGATATCGATAAATTATCGGTAAAAACAAGTGGCAGGCCGCATGCGAACCAAAAAGTGTTACGCAGCCAGACAGCCAGCCAGCCAGCCAGCCAGATAGCCACAAGTGAAACTTATATAAAGCGTTTAAAAATTAAAACAAATGTTTACAAATTAATAGTAATTGTTTATTCCTTTGAGTTAAAAAATATTCTAAACATTAAATTTTTCAAAAATTCTTCCTAACTCCTAACTAAAATCTATTTAAAATTTATTTTCCCTGTGCATGAAAAACCCCGCAAAAAAGAGAGGAGCAAACTAAAAGTCTACAAAGTTGAATTTAGGACCAGTGAATTATAATTTGAGTGGTCGGCCCCTGGATAATGATAAAGTTGGTGTGTAACCATTTTCCACTTCAATTTGCCTTTGGTCTCTTGTCATCTTATCTCTGTTGCCATCTCGCTTTATCCGCTTATCTCCCACTCGCTCTAATTGCCAAAGTTTTTCCATCTACGGAATATTCTCATATGAATTGAGTGGTTTCTGCTGCTGCTGCCTTTTGTTTTGTTTATTTAAGCCCCAATCAAATTGAAATTTCGGTAATTTACTTTCTTAGTTGCAAATAAAACTTATAATAGCTATTCGAATGGGCGTGGCGGCGGGTAAAGTGTGTTTGTTTGGAGCTGATACTCTCAATATTTGCACAAGTTGTGGTACTACTTAGACTTGAATATTGGTTTCGTTCATTGAAATTTATTTGTTTGGAAATGTTTGCCGTATTTTTGCTGATGGGATTAGAATTGATAGTAGAACAGCAATGGAAACTGCAATTTCTAGGTATTAATCCAATTATTTTAGACAGCAGAAAGCAAACTGAGTAAGAATTTAATTGGCTATTGTTTGGTATTTTAAACTGCTAATTTATTTGCTTGTTAAATTGCATAGAAAATTAAGTATTTGTTCTAAAACAAAGACTAATTTAATGTGAACGAGCAAATACACGAATTTAACAATATTTTTAGGAAAAGCTAAAACAGTGAATAAAATAAATATTTTTATGAAAAACTTGTTAATATATTCTAAAGTGTTCAAAAGGGGTGGGGATACAAAACAATTGAAAAATGCTTCATAAAGTTTAAAAAACGTCATATTTTTTAAAATACTTAAAAAAATCTATTAAAAAGCAGCCTTAAATATTTAAGTGCATAAATATTAATGTTCAACAAAAAAAGTGGTTCACCTATCCCCACTCTCCCCTAATTTTAATTTAACAATTTTCCGCAAACAATAAAAGTATCAGCTGGTTTTTAAATGACATTAACATGTTTTCCGACAATTTATTCTTACAATTTTATGTTTTCAAGCGCACACGAAAATTACAATATTTAAATGTGTTTCTGTGGATTAATTCGTCGCTGCTCGCGCCTTGTCATGCGAATAAATTCGTTAAATAAAATGCATTACGCATACGCACATTTAAATGCACATAAATATATATTATATTGTGTGCCAACAATAACAAGAGTTAACAAGAGAACACCTTGACTTTGTATTTTATCTTCCTTTTGTGCCAAAGTCAATGCACTTTTTGGCTAATTTCAAAATTAATGGTTCCACTTGGTTCTCATTTCTCTAATATTTTTGTGTATGTCCACAATTTTCAATTTCATTCACGGCCAAAAATATTTATTTATGATTTTGTTGTTGATTTCGCTGAGCACATAAAAGTGGAACACAAAAAATGCCAAAGCATAAAAATGTTAAATTAACTTGGCGCGCACACTATAACACTCGCAGATAAATACGTTTAACAGCTCATAAAAAAATTGTAAAAATGACAGAACATAAAGATTACCCAAAATAACAGAAAGGTATCAAGGAAAAAGGGAAAAACTCAAAAGACGCGTTAATTATTCGCCTCGTATCACATCACAATTTGTTTTGATTTATGTCTTTTGTTTGCTTTCAGAGATTATTAGTTTTGTTGCCGTTGAGTATACAAATGGCTTTCTAGTTTTTGGGAATTTATTGAGATATATTCTTTTTGGTTTTGGGTGATCCGACGGTCTCGAGAATTGCCAACAAACTGATGCCCCACGGAAGCCGTCCAAATGTTTTTCATGACATCGCAGCGCCGCGAAAAGCGACGAGCGACGAGCAGCGACCAAACCACACAAGGCGATTCGATGGAGGAGCCAGAGCCACATAGTCCAACCACCCAAGAATTTTGAGAATCGAGCCACCAGAGCGCCAGCATCACCCACTGATAAGCGGCCCCCAAAAAGAGAAAGAGAGAAAGCTTTCCTCTTTTCCTGGTGGTTGAACTTGCACTTATTTCTCTTACGTTACCTTACCAACACAACCCAAAAGAAGACTCTCTGAGCCACGTTGCTCTGTCAATTAGCCAACATTATCGTGCAAGACAATGGCGCCCATAAAGCAATTATTAATGACACCTTGCAATCCTTTAGCGACTGCATAATTTAAGCTGCTGCGACAAAGTTTCGTAATGAAAACTGTCGGTTTAGTACGGTTTGCATAATCGCAGGGGCTTCAGGCTTAAATTCAGATGAAAAAGTAATGGAATAAAAAAGTTTGCTAACTATTTTGGCAGCTACATAGAATTTTTGAAGGTCCCTTAAAAATGGATAAGGCAAACTTTTCCTTTAGAAAATGATGGCAATTGTTTAATAACATAGAATTTGGAATTTTAAATTGTGACAAAAGACATAATAAAGTAGTTTAGTAATTACTACACATGGTAATCTCATATTTTGTTTAACTAAATTACATTTATTTTTGAAAATGTAGAGTTGTGAATGATTTAAAAATGTATTATAATGTTAAAACTATTTTAAAAGCTAAAAAAAAAATTAAACAACATTTTTAAAATAGAGAACTCTAAAATTAGAATTTAGGTCCCAAATTTACTAAAATATAGAATTTAAAAATAAATATTACACTATTTAAAATTAATAGAAAAGACTTTAAAAGTATTTGCCCTTTTTCAAGCAAAAATGAGCATCACTGAGCACTTGCCTTTTTGCAAGAGCAGGAAAAGCTATGAGTTTTCTCTTGGGCAGGAAAAGCTTTTCCCAACTCTCGCTCTGTTTTCTCTTTGCCGCTCTCATTGGCTATTATTTTGGGTGTGTGTGCGTGTGATTTGTTTATGCCATGTTTGTTGGCCCGGCTCGAAGCCTGTTGTCCTGTCCACTCCCCCATTTTCCCTCGAATTTCCTCCCATTTGCCCCGCATTAATGCACGCCCACACCCACAGTCGTCTGATTGAAATCATCAGGCAGGAGTTTTGCGGCTAGCCAACTGAGGGGAAATGGGAAATGGAAAATGCAGAATGGGGGTTGGGTTTTCTGTGCGTCAATGCAGCAGCAGCAGCAGCAGCAGCATTGCAATTGCCATGGTCAGGGCCATGTATATTTTTGCTGGTGTTTGCCTGTTGCACATTGCAACCCAAACCCAAGGAGAAGCCAGGCAAGCAAACCAAATAATATAATATAACGCAATTTCCATATCAAGAGTCCCCCTAGGATCTCCACACAAAAGACGCAAACAATAGAAACATGAATTTAATCAACTTGGAGGAGAGACGTGGTTGAATTTCTATAGAACGAAAACAAGTTGATGAATTATTGTAATTAAGTGAGAGCCAAAAGCAAAATAGCGCACAAATGAGCGAAAAAGTGGAGGAGGATGTGGCAAATTAATGCCGAATGGCATGTGGCAGACAGGCAGCAAATTAAAAGAGCCCAAGTCCAAGTTCAAGTCATTAGCAGGCAACAAGACATGCTATAAGCAGATAAACTTTGAGATAGGTCAATAAAAGGAATCTTAGACGATCCTTAGTCTTAAATAAAATGTTCCAAGAACTAAAAAGATGGTAAAAAGTTACTTAAACTTTAATCTTATAATATGAATATATTTAATGATTTATTTCTACAACATTTAATAAACACCATAGAGTTCTGTCCTCTTAAAGCGAACTAAACAGTGTGTTATATTTGTTTTATTTTTTAATTTGCTGCTAATTCTTCATCAATATTGATTTAAACAGTAACATTTCTTTAAACCATTAAAAAAAAAAAAAAAATTTCTTACAAAAAAAATAGTCCCTAACAAACCCTTCAAAAAAAAAAAAATGTCTTACATAAAAATGTGAAGAGATTTTCTAATTAAAGAAATACCATGAAAATCTTAAATGTTTAGTTTTTGGCATAGGTAAATTAATCATAGATAAAAAATCTAAAATACTGTGAACTTGTACACTCAAATTAATTAAATAGATAGTAACAGGTGCTTTTTATTCGTTAGACTTTAGAAACCAGGAGGATTCATCAGGAAACTATCTTGTAGTTGGGGAAAAATGTCGCAGAGATAACTTTCCCGTTGATGAGCAAACACTTCAAAGTCATAACTCGAATGGCACTGGGTGTCGCCTTTCATTTCCTGCGTGTCCTTGGCCGTGTCCTTCTCCCTCTGTCCCTGTCCCTTTGGGTTCCTTCTTGAGTTTCCCTTCCTTTCTGCTTTTTCCAAGCACCGTCAATGCCAGGCTACATCATTGTCATCGAGAGAGTACGAGGAAAATTCACAACTGTGACACGCCGAAAAGGAAGTGTGCCCAACAAGGTTAAACAGCGGCTAAATATAAACCAGTGGGACAGTGATTTGAATTGAAATTCCCGCAATCTCCAGGGCAAAACCGAAAGCTAATCAAGGCCAGGAATACGTTAGAAATCCCCGAAGGCCAAATCAGACTTCATCTCGAATGCGCAACAAGGGAAAATCTTCGCTTTTACTCCCAAAAAAAAAAAAAAAAAAAAGGAAAACCCAATGCCAAATAGTCGGGTATAGAAAACACAAGTTTACACAAGTTTATGGATGCTACGAGCTGTAGAAGCTATAGAAGCTAAGATATGTGAGACACTCACGCAATGAATGCCAAAACACAAGAAAAAAGACAGAGAGAGAGAGGGGTACAAATGAAGCGAAAGAGACAGCCATCTGTGGTACAACAAAGAAAGAGACGGGGGAAAACTATGGTGGCGGGTGTCCTTCCGCTTTGTTGTTCCCATTGACAAGGAAAATGGAAAATAAAACGGGGGAAAAGCGGGCACAAGAGGGCCAAAAGAAAAACACAACAAACAACAGATAGCTGGTGAAGAATCACAAAAAAAAAAAAAGGACGACTGCTGCCAGCATTTGGGTAAAATGCCAAGGAAAATGAAAAATAAATAACAGAAAATGCAATTGACATTTTTTTCGGCCACAAACAAAAATAAAAAATAAGCATAAAAAGGAAAACACAAATAGTAGCAGTATTTTCTGGCGCTCAATATTTTCTTAAGGATTTTCTGCTATAAAAAAAAATTGTGAAAACAGAATTTTATTTTAAAAATAATAAATAAAAAAAGGTACCATTGTTTTGACAAATTGTAAAACTGTAACCGAATGTATTGTGCATTTTTCATTTATTATTAAATGCAAACACATTAAAATTAAAGTCAGAGAAATGAAAAAATAACATTTTTTTTGTCTGCGTTCATAAATAAGTAATTAATAAAGAATGGTATCAATAGTTTTTATACAATATATTTATTTCACTTTTGCGAATTTTCCCAAAGACTCATTGCTATTATTGTGTTAAATAAATAACAACAAAGGACAAATAGCTGGAGCAACACAGAAAGTGCTTACATAATCACAAAAATACATGGTAAGCTGAAGCGAAAGAGAGAGCATGACACGTGCAAGGAGAGAGAGATGGAGACTGAGATAGAAAGAGAGAGGGCGAGGGAGCCTTGGAGCCTAAACTTGGCTTTCAATGTTGTGCGACTTGAACTTGAATTCGCTTTTGGCCGACTACTGCACGGCACGTGCTGGGAAAAGCGGAAAAGCTTTTGGCTCTCTTAACATTTTCCTCGACTCTCTTTTGTAAGGGAAAACTTTCCCTTTTGCGTTAAAAATGCCAGTGACGCAAGTTATTAAAAATTTATGAACCCAAAGAGAAGAGCAACAGGAATAACAATGCTGCCTTTATCCTCTTCTCTAAAAAAAAAAACTATTTTGGGTCATAACTTGTATGGTTTTCTTTTTAGTTTTTTTTTTTTTGAAGAAGATGCAAACAGGTTGTTTGACTTGGGTGTCCTAAATTTGAGAGTAGTTCCCTGCCTGATTTTTGGGGTTGAAAAAAAAAAAAAAGAGGCAGCAATCCAGCGAATTGGCCAAATTAAATTTTAATAATTAAATGCACACGAAGACGAGGGCACGTGCAAAATTTGCATGCGAAATTCGGTTAAGAACTCCAGCTCAGCGAGCACATGCCGTTGCATAAATAAAATCGCTTTTAAACGCCCCCACACACACACACACACACACACACAAAATGAAAATGAAAATGACAATAACAGGGATGAGAGGGGATGGATCTCGGCTCGAATCTGGGATATGTTCCCGCCAGGCAATGTCAACTTTGATTGAACGGACGGGACAGGACAGGAATCCCTCGATTGAGAGGAGCAGTCCCTGAAAGCATTTGCATAAGACTCCAGGACTTACACAACGGTCAAGGGCAGGGAGGGGAAATACCGAAAAGCGGATTGAAAAGCCGGCAAAAGAAAATTCATGTAAATCGCTAAGGAGGAATTGATGCAGGCTAAATAGTCGTTAGGGGAAAAAGCGAACAAAAAAGCAGAGGGCTCTTCACCAAAATCGATACAAATTATTTCGAATTATTTTTTTTTGTAATTGGAAGAAACATTTAAAGTTGTTAGCTAAAAGAGAAATGGAAATTTAACGAAATCAAATAGAAATTTGCAAGTTTCTTTGTGATGTATGATTTGTAGAATTATTTTTTTAATGCACCAGATGATTTTAAGTAAAATATAAGAGCTTGATGGGGAAACGAGTGAAATGATTTGATTTATTTATAAGAAAGTTGTCCAATTAATTTTCTGAAACTGCTTTTAAATATGTTTTATTACAACAGCTTTTAAAAATAATAACAATAATTTAAGTCAATTAACCATTCTATAAATGTCATGATTCCTTATAATTTTTAATAAGAACATTGAATAAAAGAAATAATAGTCTTGACCCACATAATTGATGCTTCCTTAAATAGTTTCCTTTACTGTTTAAGTTTTAAATTTCCATGATAAACGCTTATTGTTTTCTTCATAATCCCTTCAATATTTGCAAAACAATAACTTCCACATGGGCATAAATTGATGAGAGAAATATTTAAATACTCATAACACAACTCCCATTTCGTATGGCTTTTAAATCAAGCTCATACCCTTCGTATTTTGGCATACATAAATTTACTGAGCCAAATTCAATTTGCATTCCTTTAAACCACACACTGAATTGTCCCATATTATGGGACCGTGAAAATCCTTCTTCCTTCTTACCCAAAAACCGCTCACATAAACTTATCTCTGGAAATCTAGGAAAAGGCAAAAGCTGAGATAAACTGCAGAATTCTTGGGACCGTCGCACGTAATTCATTTTTATGAGCTGCCACAACTTGTTGGCTCTGGACAGTTTGGTTTTAGCCAACTTAACGAAAACAAATGATAATCATTTTCATTCTCATTTTCCGCCCCCAAAAATGCAAATAGCCAAAAAACAAGTCGACAACTTGGCTTGGCTCGGTTTGCCTTTTGCAAATAGATAAATAGTAAGTAGTCCTTCTCATGGCCAAGGTTGTCTACCTTTCTTTTTTTTTTTGTTTTTGGGACGAGAGCCAAGTTGCTGCGACTTGAATGCAGGAAAATGCCGGAGAACAATGGAGGACAGCGACAATAAATGGCCGACTGCAGACAAGTCCAAGGATAAGCTCATAATTAACTTACCCAACCCAGCGACATGTCGAAGCTGAATGAGAAGCTTAAATTGAAATTGCCCTGCTAGAAAAAAATAAATAAATCAAGAGAAGAAAGAGAGCAATTGTTGGGTACACAGAAAAAAAAAATATATAACCTTTCTTAGGTTTTTACTTCACTTTTCATTTATGTTTACATTTTTGTCATAGTTTTTAGACTGAAAAATAAAAATTGGAAATACAAAAGTTTTAAAAAAAAAGCCAAGGGTCCAATAAAATAGTTGCTTATGCACGTGAAAAAACCATCTTAAGTTCTTGGCCTAAATTCCATGCCTTTTTCCATATTATTTGTATATTTTGATATGAAAAACTTAACCTGATTGATGACAAATTTTCGTAATTTTTTGTATCTCTGTATAGGTACGAGGAAATTGTTGCACAAAAATGCGTTGTAATTGCCGAAATCAAATGGCCGTAATTTACGTTGACAAGGACTGTGGCAGGCACAACTACGCTTTTATTTATGCAAATCTCCTGGCCCAGCACCAAAAACCGAGTAGAGTACGTGTGTAGGTGGACAGTTGAGGGAGATGGCCAAAAATGTTCCATATTAGAATTATGCAAATGAGACAGTCAACATCGATGCAGGATTCTGGTTGCTTTTTGGTTAAGGAAAGGGGAAACTTCGTATATATAGGTAGTGTGCTCCAGCTCCATGTCCTTGGGGCCCCCAGTTGATCGGAGAGAACAATGGCTGGCAATTTGAGGCACAAGTTGAAGCTGTTTGAAATGTTTAATTTAAACCAATTTAATTTCAAGTTTTTCAACAAAAAACTTTTCCTCGACCCGCCCGCACACTGACTTTGCAAATTCGTTTGCACATGTTGCTAATGGTAACAAAGTCCACTTCAAACGAAGTTAAACAATTTCTTAACTTTGCTAGTTTTTCACACCTTGAACACTTAGGAAGTTGCTTAAATTTTATACTCAGTTTTAAATTGTAAAAAAGCATGTTAACATTTAAGTTTAAGAATTAGGAATTTAGATTGCCATGATTTTGTTGAGAAACATATCTACCATATTTTATTATGATAAAAAGGAAATATGTGCGTTTCAAAACTGTAAGATTTATACTTTATCAGTCATGAGTTCGTTCATTTAAAATAAATAGTTTTTGAGTTATAAAGGACATCCAGTTGCTGACATCCTGCAGTATTTTTTGTCGTAGAAAGTGAACATAAAATGTTTTTCTAGTACTGCAATAAAAATAAATAAACCACCGAAAAAATAAGCAAGGATCTATGTTCTATTTTCTCAGAATGGCCACTCAAACTCCGGACCTATCAAATATCCCAAATTAGCTGCCGCTAAATCGAACTACTCCAATTGAGTGTAATGTGACACATTAAGCGGGACCAATTGAATTTTCCTGGAAACTGTTGCCCGGAAAAGCCATCGTGGAATGCCTTTGATCTAAGAGGCTCATCAGCCGCCGAAAAAAAAAATGTAAAAATAATAATGTTAGGACAAGCCGCCGCCGCATACGAAATACTTTAAAAGGAATGCCGAAGGTTTCGCCGCTCCGAGATATTTATGTACAAATTTTTTTTTTTGCAGCTTCCCTACACGTTTTTGTTCCTTTTTGTTTGAGGCACAAATGGGAAGGTGAAGGACATGGCATCGCATGTCCTTGCGTTCAGTGGCTCTGGTCTATGTGTGTAATATAGAGCAGATATCCGCCGCCACTTTTACCCGTAAATCAACGAAGCTGGGGAAATCACTTAGGACCATGACGACGCTGCCCTGATAAGTTGGCGGTTTTTAAATTAATGGAGACGTTTGCCTTGCTCAATGTTTTTGTAGCCACCCCGGAGGCTATTAAATAATGTCCGCAGCTAGATTTTACTCTGTGCTTAGATTGCATTTTTTATAACCAGATTCATGACTTGACTTGACTTTAAGGCCCTCTTCAATTTTAAGGGCTTCGGTGTCTTACATTTCAATTGATTGGAGATGATTTGTGATATGTAAGAGGACCGTAAAATTTTAATTTATTTTTTAGAAGGCAAGACCTTAAAATGAAAGCTTTTCCCAAAAGCTTTTTCAAAGAAAATCGTTCTTAGCTGATTTTCTTACTCTTGAAAGCTTTTTGTAAGCTTTTTCTGTTACTTAGCAGCCTAATAACATGTTCTGTTAATGGGTTGTTTTAAATTTTAAAATTTTTCTTTATAAACTTACGCTTTAAAAGTAAGGACACCATTTTCTTGGGCCAAAACTCACCTGCAATGAAAGAAAGGAGGATTTTATTATTCAAAAGTTGACAAGTTGTTTGAGAAAAAATCAATACACCCTGAAGTGCACTTAAGAAAGCCATTCACACTCACACTTAATATACTGGAAAAAAATATAATAAAAACAAAAGAAACCGGAAAAATTTTCGTTTTTTCTTGGGTCCTTATAACATTTAATTTTTTACCACAATATATTTTTTTATAGCTATATTTGAACAACAACAAGCAAAATATAGCTTTAATTAATTAATCAACAAAAACTTTGTAATGAAGAAGAATTATGTTTTTGTACATTTTTCCATTAAAAACTGATATAAAAATAAAACTTTACCTAATTTTTGTTCAATAAACATCAATAATAAGATAAAATGTATATTCTTTATCGAAACATTTCTAAGTTATAAATATTTTTCCATGAATTTTCATATATTTTTTTAATTTTAAGCTGAGGCTTATTTTTCCAGTTCATGTACAAGGAAACACACATTTTTCTGTATCTTTTGTTGCCGTTCAGATGTCATCAAGTGGGCCCCCAGGCGAAAAACTGCGAACAAGACGAGACGATGAAAAAGATGCTCAGCAGACCACTTAACCTTGATGATCGACACACGCCAGCTAAGCCCCACCCACAGCCCATCCACCCATCCACCCACCCACCCTTTCCATTCTTTATTTGCACTCATTTATTTCGTCTCAGTTACAATTCAAGTCATCAAGATTAATGCGACTCATTCGCTTGCACGTTGTCGCACAGATAAATCACAACGAATTTGCCCACACGGCGTATGTGTAACATATTTAACTTAATTAAATCTCTGGCTGCCGAAGATAGTTGGACCAAAAGCGAAAGACCATAAAGTAAATCAACTCGAGACCGCTGATCAAACTGCAGCCAATGCAAATGCCCAGTACGCCACCAATGTTTGCTTGTGTTTCAAAAAAATATTAAGATTAATACAATTTAATTGTATTTTTTAAGAGGTTAAAAAAACTCACACAACGTCCGATACCAATGGTAAAGAATACTTGTTTTGTAGAGGTGTAGGAGAGGCGCCTTAAACTTAAAACGCACTTCACTTCTCCAAGGATGCAAGTGTCCAAGGACTTGCTTATTCAATCTATAAATTAATTGATTGCAGTGGGGCCAACATTGAGGACACTGAGCTGGCGACCAATTTACTAGGATTTATTAAAATTAATTACTTTTTAATAGTTTTATAAACCGAGAAAAATATGCCACACTTACCCTCAACCAACTGCAAGCAAGTTATGTTTGCTAAAGTGCAGTATTTAAACTTTTCACTGCTCAACTCAAAAGGAAAAGGCACACACTGGCAATTAATTAACGTGGCTTTTATTTTACACTCGTTCAGGCACTTTTCCCTGCATTCACCCTCTCCAGGAAAATAACAGCCTCGTTTCTCTATGGCATACTCTTTTAATTGAGGATTTCCTTGAAGTTCCATTACTTTAATTTCTATAGCTGCATTTTCACCAGGGTTAACGGAAATTCTACCCAGCCAACTTGGGATATGTAAACTAAAGCCTGGAAAATTATCCGGCTGAGGAAATTCATCTTCTTGGGATGAGTCCAGAAAAAGTGAGAGCTCTCCTGTGAGATTTGTGTTTTTTAAAACACAACAATAACCTTGATTGGTAGGTTTTAGTATAAATAACTCGGAACAATTGGCAGATAAATAATTAACTTTGCATCTCAATACAAAAGATTCACAGGTGGGAGAAAGGTGCATTAAAAGAGAGCTTATGTTCTTTATATCCAGTAAATATTTTACCTCCTCTGATTTTACAGACAGGGGATCAAAATAACCCGAGAGCAATGATAACTCCTTTAACCAATAATCCTTTGACTCCTTATTGGAGTTAATCAAGTTCTGTGCATAGCTTAGCATTTTCCTGCGACTAAATCTATAGCCAGCACATATTTGTAGCTCAGGAAATTTAATTTCCTCTTCGACAACCTCAACTTCCGAATGATCTGTAATAGTTGAATAGCTGAGAAATTCCAGAACCATGGAAAATACGGCGTAACCAGCGAAAAGAATGCCAAAACTAATAAACAAAAACCAAAAGATTCTCTGAATTCTGCGTTTCCTTATGAAATAAAGCAGGCCAAAGCCATTGAGAGTTGTTTTCCGAAAATATTCCACAACGGTTCTATTAAAAGCTGTCTCAATTCGAGACATTTTGAAGGCACTAAAGTGTCCATGGCTGTCAGCAGGATATTTTATAGCCCTTCGGCTGGGTAATTATGGTGTTGAGATACCACTGATTAGCTCGAATGTCTCCAGTCAAATAAATAACGTCAAATTATATTTAATTCAACAAGTTTGGGGGCGTGGCTGAGTGGCCATTAATGGAAATGGCAACTGTCGAGTATCGTAAGTCGAACATGCAACGACTGTCAACTGTAATTTACCAGAATGTGCTGCAAGATACACAAAGCACACACAGATACAGACCCATACATGCAAATTGAAAGTATCACGCTAATGCGAGGGGTTGCATATTAATGGGTTTAAGTGGGGAAATTCCTCTTTCTTAGACTTATAATGAAAGCTAAATACTCTACACTCTAAGATAGTTATAAAAAATAAATAAAATAAAAAAGGAAAAGATAAAAGCCTTAAAAGTAAACAAAGATTAATAAACAAAATGTATACATTTTTATTTTAAGACTTTAAATAACAAAAGCAGTTATAAAACACCAGGAAAAACTTAAAAGTGACCCATTTTCACATTAGATAACCGGTTTTATGCAAAGTAACCCCTCAAGTGAATGCAATAAATATTCCTAAAACTTTACTACTTAATCCTATTTTAGCTTTAATCTCTGGCACTTGTTACCAAACTGTGAATAAAACTAATCAGGGATTTATATATACTTTCTACCAGCCCCAAGCGAGAAAATAGCTTGTAATCTTCTCTCTCTCTTCTCAACCGACAAACCAACTGGGCAAACAAGTTGAGGAGCTAAAACGCAATGCGAACAAACAACAACATCACATCTATGGGGATAAAACTAAATAAAAGTGAACAACAAATTCCAATAAGAAACACACGCTCACACACACCAATGCACTGATACACACACACAGACACACAACCCACACACAATAATTTCCGGTTCAATTAAACGCTTGTTTATTTATTTATTTATACGTAGCTTCTACGGGTGATTTTCTTCTTGAGACGAGAGGGGGTGTGCAAAAAAAAAGGGGAAAGCGTTGTGTGTTTTCGATTTAATTGTGGGGGCATAGACTTGGAAGAAGAAGATGATATATATACGAAATTCCACTAATTTGTTTATGAATGAACTTGGCCCACAGACAAAAGGCAAACACAAAAATATGGCACAAATGTTTAGCACAAAAAAGATTTCTTATTTTATTTGGGTGAAGAAGTGAAGGTTATAAATTATAGAAATTTAAAAAGACAATAAGCATTTCTACTTAAGTATTCTTTAATACAACATTTTAAACATACTTATCTATTTAATTAGTGAAACTCTAAGAATTATCATTATAATAAAAGTTGCAATATAAACCCATTAATGTGGTTTATAGCTAAAAGGACACCCTGAGAGCCTGGTTAATCCTGTCAAGAAACTGGCGACCTTAGAATAGATTAGCAAAGTGGTTAAAGGCGACTGCCAGTGGCAGAATTTATGCAGCCGTAAAAGCGGGGGAAATTGCTTAAGGGAAAGGGGGAAAACTGGAAACTGGAGAAGATGGGAGGTGGATACGCAAAGAAAAGGGGGTGGAAGGGGGAGGAAGGAAGAAAAGGGCAACTAACCGCAAAATGATTGCATACTTTAATGGGCCAGGCACTTAGGCATCATCCTCCTTTCTCCTCTCCCAACACACACACACACTTGCATCCCTCTCTTCCACTTTCTCCACAGTTGTCTCGATTTCCTCGCTTCCGCTGCAAAAATTGCATCAGTAAAAATAGCGCAAAAATTGAATAAAACTAACTAGAGGAGCAAAAGGGGGCGGTAAATGGGCGTGTGCAACGCATAAATGTGAAAGGTTAGACTTGCAATGCGTGACAGGAATGCAAGAGAGAAAGAGAGCGTGGAGAAAGGGGTAAAATAGAGAAATAGAGAGAGAGAGAAAGCGACCAAGGAACGGGTTAAGTGCTTACTCATACTTTGTGGCTTATGGAATGCAAAAGCAAAGAACAGATACTTAGTTTATACTATGCTATTTCATGAATTCTTGAATGCGTGAATTAAAAATAGCCCCTGTTTATACGTTAGAGACGAATGCATGTATTCATGTCAGCAGAGTTGCCAGAAGTGTAATTTGGCAAAAAATGTAAGTAAAATCCGTTCACACTATTTGTATTGGCGTTGCCACCAAATTTATACAATGTTAAGTTGGTAGCTCCTCTCCATTTCACCCATGACGCTGAATTCATAGTCAACTTTCGTGTGTTGCTGAATACATGCAATGGTGTTTATACACACCCATTTCATGAAATAATTGCATGAAATGGGCTACGTATAAATCCAGTAAGAGATATAAAGGTGGAGAAAGTAGGAGAAAGGGGGTAGAACGGCCAAAAGGGAGGCTGCCAAGTGCCCAAAGGCATTCTCAAGTCACAGGAAATGCCTCACCACAGAATTTCAAATTCCAGGTGTTATAACTAAGGCACAAGTACATAACATTTTTGGGAAAAAATATTTTTGCACAAAAAAATGTGGATTACAAATTTTTAAGGACAATTCAATAAGAAAACTAATGTTTAAATACTACTTAATAAACGATAAAATTATTATAAATTTTAAATCTTTCGTCATGAGGGTATCTTGACGCGTTTTAAAGAACGAGTTTTAAATAACAAGTTGTTTTTAATAACATTTATATATTTTTACCAAAAACAAATTTAAGTACACTTCTTAACTGTACAAAACACATCTAAAATTTACTTAAATATTAGTTTCTTTAAGTTTGTATTTTATTTTTAAGGATATTATTCCCTGAACCACATCATTAAAAAAGGACAAACCGCAAACTGTTAAAAAATAAAGTGCAGTCGTCAAAGCTGAGAGCTTGACTGACAAATCAGGAACAAACAGAAAAACCGCAAAGTAAACAAAAACTGCACTTAACCTTTAAACAAATCAAGCCACCGCTTCGTATACGTTGTACACCTTACAAATCCCAATCTAACCAGATAAACAAACTCAAGGACTAAACCATTATACCACCGAGGAAAACCACAAACATTCGACCAGAAGCGAAAACAACAACGAAAGTGCAAGAGGCAACATAAAAATCACATTGCACTCAAAAAGGCTATCGAGTAATTTACACACACACACACACACTCCACACAGTGACACAAAGGAAATGTCAGGACGATAAAAAAAGAAGAAGAGTAGGAAAAGCGTGAAAAACAAGGAAAAGCAGCGAAAAACCAAAAACACACGGGAAAATCACCATGCAAAATGCACAAAAATCAAAATAATTCAGTTGCTATAAAAAATGTTATAAATTTATGTTGTGTGAATGTTAACAAGGACGAAATTAACAGGGATAGAGAACAATAAGGACAAAGAGCGGCTAGAAGAGAGAGAAAAAGGAGAGAGCGCGCAGGATGCAGAGCGCAGGCTCTCATTTCCGCTTGTGTGACGTCGTCGGTGACGTTGCACAGAAAAATGCGAAATTGCGTGTGCAGCAGGATACGAGAAAAAACCAAAAGAAATCGTGACAAAGAAGGAAAAGCCTCAAGCTGCGTTTCTTCTTTTTCCCTGAGATTTTTTCCCCGAGAGCCGACTAATGAGCGGAAGGAAAAACCGAACGAGCGAGGTGGGAAAATTGTGGGTGGTGACAGGTTGACGATTGACAGATGAGAAGCACTTGGGGGAAAGGAGATCGACTGGTTCTATTACTGTAGTACCGTAAAAACTTGTGTGTAACTTACAAAAACTATTTTTAATTAATCTAGAATTTTACCAGCCTAAAACTCTTACTCCTAAAGATAAGTTTAGAGTCCTAACTTTAGAAAAAACACAATATTTTGTGAAACTTTTTAAAATGAGTATTATTTTGGTAAGAAATTAAAGAAAGTTCTTTTAATTCTAATAAAAAGTAAGGGTTATTGTAAAAAATGTTTGTTAAACTATGTATAACCTTTGTTGAACATAATTAAAATTATTTAATATGAAAATTGTATCTATAAATTAGCGGTTAAACTAAGATGTGTTAAGGTTTGAAAATACCAACGAAGGTTTGGTTATACTTTTATTTTTTATGAGATTTCTTTCGAACAATTTAAGACCAAAATCTTTTTCTAAGAGTGTACAAACACTCGTATTCATTTTTTTTCCTACCTTTGAAACAAGCACAACCCATGATGTAGCCCATCATCAGCGTGGCTTTGATGTCGCCCTTCAAGCTGATTCGCTTGTCTCTCAATTAACTCCTTATCCTTACGATGTTTTTTTGTAGTTTGTAGTTTAAGCTGTTGTTATTGGTGTTTTTGTTGCTGTTTTTGTTGTTGTTGTTGTTGAGGTTCGAGTCTTGGAAACGTGAACGACATCGGGAAGTGAGTTGAAAATGGCAGTTATGGGAATACACTTAATCCTGCTCAGTTGCTTGCTCTCTGTCTTTTTTGGGACATGTATTATTTAACACGCAATCTGGGTTTATGGGGCCTCAGTGTCGGACCTTATCACGCTTAACGGTTAACGTTTTACAGTTAACGCGAAATTATGCAATAAGCCCCATGAAACTTTTATTTATTATAGCATCGTTCACTCACAAAAACGTTGATTTACACTTGACTTTATCACATATATTCTAGTTGTTGATTGGTGTTGTTATTCTTGTTGTTGTTGTTGTCTATAGCTAATAAAGCCTTTCGATTTGATTTCGCTTAACGTTTTGTGCTCTTTTTTTTGTATTGATTATCACTTGAAATTGGTTTGTGTTTCTTATGTTGCCTCTCTGATTGCTTTTCCTTTTGGGCTTTGTGCGATGATTGTGGAAATTTTGCTCATTTTCGATGACTTCACTCGTTGCAGCTCATATCTTTTTTTTTTTGTTCTTATTTCATTTGTGCGTTTGCATTTTATTATTTATTTTACTTGATTGTGCAGTTGTTGTGGTTGTTGGATTTAAATTTTAAGTATCACAAAAGTATATATCTCTGACACGCCACCAGGAACCAATTAAAATTCGTTATTAATAATTATGTGAAATTAATCAAAAACATTTAAGGAAGCTGTAAACGCTTTTTGTGCTTGTATTTTTCGTTTGGGGGATATAAATTTCGGGGTTGATAAATTGGATGACTTTGGCTAGACGAGGGCATTTACTCGGGAAATGTATTTATAGCGAGGGGATCAAAAATCCGTCACAATTCTCGATGAGTTTAAATTGGTTATTAAACCTCTTATAAATCAAAAGTCATTAAATTCTGAGGACACATTTGACACTTCAAGTTAAAAGTGAATGCAAACCGCGAATTCTTAAGATTTAAATAATAATCCAAGGTAAAGTTCTTTGATTAAAATGTTTCAATATTTAAACTGCAATTATTTTAATAACGCAGTTATTAATTTTAATAATTTTAAAATTTAATTTTAATAAATAATCACAAGGTTGAATTGTAAAAACTTATTCTACTACATTTCACAAAATTTTAAACCAATTTACGCAATCAACTTAGGGCCCTCGAAAGCTACTTATGGCCACTTTTACACAAGGTTTAAATTTCAGTAGAAACTTAAAATAGCAAATGCTACCCACTTGAAAGCCACTGGCCTGAATTGTGGCCCTATTTGCTTAAACAAGCAGCCCATTGTCCATAAATAAGCGGCAGACACAAACAAACCAAAAAAAAAAAAACGCTGGCTGAGAAACTGTCAGTGGCCCAAATTGATAAAGATTATCCGAAAGCCAATGCGACAGGCACGGGCCGATGTCACATACTATATACACATATATATACAAAAAAAAAAGAGAACAGCCAGAGGGAGGATAAACTGTGACTGCATTGATCAACAATCCACCCACAAAAAATTACAATTTAAATTGAATTCAAGCCGGGGGAATGGGAATGTGAATTTTATTCAATGGGATTCTGGGAAATGAATAAGAACAACCGCGAAAATAAAAAAGGCAGCTGAAAAATGAGAAATGAAATACCGGAAGTTGCAGTGAGACAAATTTCTCGCCAGCCAATTGTTCGTAATTAAAAACACACACACAGGCAGCAGCGAATGAGAACCGCCGAACAAACATGGGAAATCAACGACCACATCAAGTATACGCCACCATAAAAGTGAATTTTTTTGCGCGCGAGAGAATCATAATTGATGACGCCCACATTCTGCACCAATATCTCCTCCTCCATATCGCTGTCGCAGTCTGTTGATTTTATGGCCCCGGCTGGAGGTCAGTAGCACATGCCACCAGCTTTTGTAGCATCCAGAGGTGAAAATATCCGGGGGACGGGGCAAGACATTGACATTGTCATCATTCGACTTTTATGGCGCCTTTAAAAATGTATCTCGAAATTTTGTTGCCATCATTGGAGCGAAGATGGCGAAAAGCGATTGGGTAAACGAATTGGAAATACCCTTACTTTTCTTGAAAATTTCAAGTGGATTAAAAATCCAAACATTAAATTTATTTTTTATTTTTGCTAACTATAATAATAAGGGGAGAAAGTTATAATAAACATTTTGTTCTTGTTTTCAACAAAGCAGTGTAGTAACGAAATGTTAAAAAAAAAAAATTAAAAATTAAATTCTAATCGCTCATAATAAATAATATTCAAGAAAAGGTTGAAAACCCACCCAATTTAATACCTCAAACAAATCATTTATCAACAGAAACCCCACATTAAAAACCTGAAACAAAAATTCCTCCCATCTTTGTTTATCACATTCTCATCTTTTCCTAAACAAACTTCCACTTCCGAAATGTAAGCCTGAGATAGTGTATGAATGTGAAATGAAAAATGGAAAAATGAAAGATTTTTGTGTGTGCTTTTCAGTTTGTTTTTCGCCCATTTGCTCTTTGGCTTTGCCTTTTAGCAATATGTTTACACTGGGAGGGGAATGTGAAAACAATAAATCGGAAAAACGGCGAAAAGAATTTCCTAATTAATGAGCTCGAGGGTCGGAGGCGGTCAAAATACTCCTACATATATCCAGAGTATCCAGAGCGAAATATAAATTTGAACAACAAATAGGCACCCACCCAAAAACCGAAACGCGAAACAAAGGAAAACCTCTATAATAATGGGAAAGCGAACCCTGTTGAGTCATTTGCATGTGTTGTGTCTCGTGAACAGGAACCGGATATCCAAAATGTCGAAATTACGAGCGACGGACATGCAACCGAATAGTATAAAAAATTAGAAAATGGGAGTGGCGTCTCCATTTGGTCACTCGATTGGACGGCCGGCTATTGACTTTGCCCCCGAAAACCCACAGTTTTTCTGGATTTTAATTAGCCAAATTAAATTCGCACACAAACAACAAACACAGCTGTGAATAAAAATCGATTTAGCGCGCAGGCGACTTTGCACATCAATTTCCATTATAATAGAGATATATTGTCCGTCCGCCGGGAGGGTAAAGAAATTGAAATACATTCATTCATCAGGTGACCTCAACTGATGAGCCGGGGGTGAGCAGCCAAAACAAATAAAACATGAAAGCCACAGCACACAGGTGGAAAACCTGCAAAAATTTGAATTTAACTGTGCGGGAAATTTGAGAGCCAGATATTGCAACTCTTTCACTTTGTTTATTTAATTTTTCGCCATTTAGATGGAATAAAATAATTTGAAAAACATTTGGCCTACATTCATCAATTGTGGATTGATTTATTTATCGCTTTTTCGGTTGAAATAATTTTTTGGGCTGGCTCTTATAAATTTTACGTTTATAGTAGAAGCTTCTTTTAATGTTCATGTATATGTGCAAATAAATTATTAAAAAAACTAAAAATAATGCAAACGCAATGATTTTATTGTGTTTAAACCAATGAACGAATATATTTAAATGTAATAAATATCTCATCATCTAGAAATCAATCTAAATAATAGTTTATAATACTTGAAAATAGCTTTTAATGAAAAAAATCCCATGCTATCATGTATTCTCTGATTACCTTCAAGCATATCAATCTATAGCTTATCACTCCCCCTTCCATCCAATAAACAGCCTTGATGAGTAAGCACCACCCAACCTTCGAGAATAAGAAGCGAGAATAATATTAAATAGCCGGCTAAGATTACGAGTGTCATCAGTATCTTTCTGAGGCAAGACAGCAGAAATCTCCACACATTCCCATTGGCCCCGACTAATTGCATTATCAGGCTGACTCAATTAGGTATTGTGTACTCTATATATAGGAGATATATACACATATAGTACATACGAGTATATTGCTTATCTTCGGCTATGTGGTTTTAATGAGATTTCATTTTGGGAAAGAGCCGAAACAAGAAGAGAATCTTTATTAGATTAGAATGCGGTGATTGCAGGAAATGGCAATGCAAATATTGTGTAATAAATTATTTATCTCTGCCTAAGTAAATGTTTTATCATAAGTTATATATCAAACATTTTATATCATATTCTCTCCTCAAGAGGTTTCATATCTTATTGTTTGCAGTTCAATATACGACTATCATTGTGAAAATATTTATTTAGCAAGTCTTTAAGGTTTCTTCAGGGAAAGTTGAATCTATAGTCCATAAAACATAGTTAATTTGTCATTGTCTAAATTAAAATCATAGATGAGTTTTAAATTAAAGGTAATTTTTAAAAGATTGTAAAATTAAAGTATTTTTTTATAGATTTTACTAAGCAAAACAAATAAAAGAAAAATCAAATTTAAATACACTCTTTGTTTGATAATAATTGAAAATATCAAAGAAAGGGCCAGAAAAGTAATCCCCAAAAAATTAAGCACATTTATCTTCCTTTGTTGATTCGATATCTCTTTGCCAGGAGTTCAATATTCTTTTATCTTTTTAAGCAAACTTTCATGTTTCTTTCAGTGGTCATTAACTCTAAGTACTTGGCCATAAAAAGGAAACTAATGGCCATAACTCACTTAGGTAAGCTCCCAGCGGGAAAGAAATGAAAAAGAGAGCTGCAGGGATGAGTGTTCACTGTATGGCGCACTCTCATTACAAAGTGCGTGACCTAGCCCAACAAACAGCGACTGAAAAGTGTTTTCCTCAGCGGGAAATGCTATCAATTTGATGGGTCTGACACTATCAAAGTCGAGAAACTTGAGCTCAAGATGATTCATCAGTGGACAAGAACAAAAACGAGAAGGAAAATAAAGTTAAAAAGAAAGGAAATTTGTTAGTCAAATGATTTTGAAATCAAAGAACACACATACACCCACAACACACAGACTCTGCACACAGACAAACACTTATACACAGCAGGAATGCAATGGGAAAACAACCAGGAAAAAGGTAGACGACCTCAAAAAAAACGGTAGGAAAATTCTAAAGCTAAGGAAATCACCAGATAGATTGATTACGAAAATTGTATAAAATATAAATAAATCAAAAATTTTAAAGTACAATTCAAAAAGTTATGACATTTAAAATAGAATTTTAAGCCGTTTAAAATACAAACCAAATTTAAAAACAATGCAGGGAAAATAAAAACCAGAAAGGATATATCCAGAGAGCGTTGAGAAAGGACAACAAAGAGAGTGGCAAAGAGAGAATCAAAGAAAAAGAGAGAGAGAGAGCCGCCCAATGGCAGGCAACACTCTTCCCAGCCGTCAACGCTGCGTATGCGTAATGTGAGCGAACAGTCAACCGAAAGTGGAATGGCGGAAAATTAAAGTTTACTGCACGCCCCTGTCTACCCCCCTTTTTTGTAGAATTCTCCCAGCCCTCTGTGCCCCCCCCCCTTTCTCTAGAATTTCCCAACCCCCTTTGCCCCCCTTTTTCGACAGCTCCAACGACTTCCTGACGTGCAAGCGAGCGCAATTTATGGCGCGGCAATGCGTATTGCTGGGGGAAAAAGGGGGGGTAAAAGTGGAACAGGGGTGCCGCCCAAGGGGGATTTCAAAGGAAACACCCTGTGAGTGGACACTTGGGTGTCCTTTTATAAGCTAGTCCATAAAATATCACCTGAAATGGCCATTTTACGTGTGGAATTTCCATATTTTTTTAAGTCTTTAATTTTAAATGAAAGTTTTACACTTCCTTTATTTAAGATTTTATTCTATTAATTTCATAGAACATTTTCATTATTTTATGTTTATAAAACAACTTTAGTTCTAAAAACTTAATTCTATTTTTTGAAAATTTTTGAATTAAAATTCACGCTTAAAATGAAGGATACCCTACAACGTAAAAAAGGTTTCGTTTAAAATACCTTTAATTTAAATTATTAACAAAAAATTAAAAAAAAACACAGACAAACAAACATTTAAATTGCATGTTTAGGGGTTGGGAAAATGAAGAGAAAAGTGGGTGGCAGAAGTTCAACCGTGTTTAATTTGCCTCCTTACACTTTTCCTCTCTTTTTTTTACCCCTAATGCACTCGCATGTTGCATTTACACGAAAATTTCCATTCCGTATTTTTCCTTTTTGGAACAAAAATATTTTTGTTACACTTTTGTTCGCTTTGTTCGTCGGCGAAACGAAGGAAAATACAAGAGGCGAATGTTTTCCTTTTTTGTGTTTTTTTCTCTTTCTTTTCTTTTCTGCTGGTTCATTTGGTTTGTTGTTTGTTTTATGATTTTGTGGGTGGCGCTGACGAAGCGTTCTCTCTCTTTCTTTGCCATCACTACCCCTCTCTCTCTCTCTCTTTTATTTTTGTTTGTGTTGCTCAGTCAATTTAAATTGCATTTATTCAAATTTCGTTGACAAGGCTTGCGGTTTGAAAAGAATGCACTGAGTTTGGTGGGAACTTTAAGCGGTGGTTTCCATGGGCAAATAGAAAACAATTTAGCAAGTGGCATTTACAAAATCAAGTTTGGAGGTCTAAAAAATTCCCTCTGACCATCCAAATGTTACTAATTGGCACATGGAATATTTAGATACATTTTAACCCATTTTTAGATTGATTTAAATTCTTAAAAAAATTAACAAAAAATTGCATATGAGTTTTCCTAACCAGAAGTCCTCGATTATAAATTATGTGATAAGAAAACGGCTGTAACACACTTCTAAAAGATTAACTTTGAGTGTTTGTCATTCAAAAAAACATTAAATGCTTTTAAGCTGAGTTTTCACAACCAGACATCCTCGAATTTTACTGCGAAAATCTGGAAATTTATCAATAAACCGGTTTTAAAATGTGACAATTAATATTTTTGTTTGTTAAATAACATACTTTTAACCGAGTAAACGCTTGTTATAAACAAAAAAGAAAAACTTCAATAGAAATGTACATGGTTACAAAGAAGGCTTTTAATTTGTGTTTAAAAATAACCTTAAAAATATTCTTTGGAATTTTTTATAGTTTATTAAATAAATGTTAATAATCCTATAACCTATGCGTTATTGAAAATGATTTAATGTGTCAATGCAAGTTTTATACAAAGAAAGCTTTTCGGAATGTGCAATATATCCCCTTGCAACATTTTTCCAATATTTTCCACTCCCTAGGGTCCCATTAGTTTTATAGTTCACACCAAAAAAAATTTAAAATGGCATTCATAAACAAATTCCATCGCAGAGTTTTCAATGAGCACTTGATTTTTTTTTTTCATTTCCAGACATTCCCATTCACGGCTGATTGATAGTTGGAGTATTTATGAGAGGTGGGTAGGGTAGACTGCGATTACGATTACTTCCTCGTCGGCATTTGTTTACCCTCGAAAACTGGGGAGAAAAATCGCAGAGAACCGGCATAATATTTTCGTACCCCATGTGACTCTTGAAATACAAGCACAAAAAGCGAAAGGTAAACGGGGGGTCAAATATTTAACTGCAATTACTTTTGCGTATTTGTATAATAACCACTATTATTATTATGTACACTTGGGTAAATTACGTATTATTTATAAAGCACTTTACTCGCATTATTCTGCAGTAATATCTACGATTTCCTTAACGGATTTGAATTTATTTTTGGGGGATGTTATTTGTTATTTATTTTCCATGTCAAGAATATTTTTATTTAACGGACGCGACGAGAACGCGTTATAATGTTAACTGAACTCGATGAGAACTGAATCAAAATCAAACGGAATCTCGGGTTTCCTATAAAAATGCCCCAACGAAGAGAGAGAATGAGGGAACTGCCGATAAAAGAGTAAGCTCTCTCGTGCTCTTTTGTGAAAACGAAATATAAAATAAACAAAAGCGCAAAACGTGCGCAGACTGTGCGAGTGGGAGGGCCTGAGATGTAAGCGTATGCCGGTTGCATCTCCTCAAGGTGTATGAAAGAAATGGAGAGAGAGAGAGAGAGAGAGCAAGTAGCGAATGCAAACGACAATAAAAAGCTTCAAAGTTAAATCAACAAGGCAAACGCCATCAAAATTTAATAGTCATCAAAAAAGAAAACAAACTCTGGACGATAAAGGCTGCTGTGCTAATTATCAGGAGAGAGAGAGAGAGAGAAAGAGAACACATAAAGATGGAGATGAAAACGAAGCCGAAAACTCTGGAGAAGATTCCTTCTCGGTAGCACTGCTTTATGTCTGTTTAAGTGTTTTGGCAGTCATCCCTACATTTTTCAGCTACAGTATGTCTTCCCTAAAAGAAACAAGTTGCATCGATATAACATTATAACGTTATATATTACGTATACGTCACATTACGTATACGCGATATATAACATATAAATAAAAGTTTTCAAATAAATGTAACATTTTGACTTACTGAAAAATAATTTATAACAAAAACTTTTATTTGTTTTCAAATAAATGTCTTGTTTTGACGTACTGAAAAAATAAATTAAGTATACGTAACACAACGTATACGCGATGTTTATTAGAACAAAATATTTTGACTTGATAATATTATTGTTCTATCTTGATTTTTTTTAATATTTTATACATTTTTAAATATTTTGTAAAACAGTTTTTATCTTACAACACTCTAGGGATACAAAATTTAAGTCTGAAAAGTTTACTTAAAAAATGTTCACATTATAGAGGCTCCCCTGTAGCTCGTCTGAGATTCTCATTTAGTTACTTTAACATGTGATAAACTTTTTGTAAACTGCCGCAAGTGCTCTAAAAGATTTGAAAAGTGAAAAAGCAAACACGGATACACGAACACAGATGTAGGAGTATTTGCATAAATACTTATAAACAAGAGTGTTTTTGTGTGGGTGACCCTTAACTAGGCGTTAACTGAGTTTAAATGGGCTTTAAGTGTCTGTAATTTAAGCTTTAGAAAAGGGAGACCTTTTAGTAATTATTTAACGGGTTTTAGCTTTTTTACCCATTTTAAGATACTCTTAAAATATTTAAGTATTTAAATAAAAATCGACTGCTACCCACATAAACTGCTTGCTTTGGGAGGTCAAACTGCTTAGAAAATAATATATTGCCTACTTTTTGGCTGCTTTTGATCGTGTAAAATTTGTGTAAATAACATTTAGAAGCATTTTTTATTTACTTATTAAAGTCTTAAAAATCGCGTTAAATTCTTTTTTCGTTCAGCACTATTAAACAAAAAATACAATACAAAATTTGTAGCTAAATAAAAATTATTTTACCAACAAAATGTGATGAAACACTGAGATCAAAATTAATTTTACACATTTTAACATACATTTTTCTAAGAAACCTTTTAATTTCAACGATTATTTCCTCCCATTTCCTTCCCCTCCTTTCCTTTCAGCAAATAACATATTTTTAAATCAAAGATCAGCCATTTAAGACTATTTTAAAAATAACATACTTCACTATTTAGCCAAAATTTCTAAAGAATTTAAATTTTTGAGGTTTTTAAATCTCTTGATGGTTTAAATCACTTGACAAATTCGGCGAGATCTCTTATTTGAGATTAAAGCAAGTTATCATCCCCTCCTTATAATCAATTCTCTCTCAATATATAAACCACATTTCCATTCATTCATTAATTAATAATATCTTAAATAAAATAAAAATCCAAGCTCACCGTTATTGTTGCTGATGGCGAATCGCTGCTGCAGCTGCTGGGCCAGCGCCTGATGATGCTGGGCGAGTGGAGTGAGCGGTGGCGGTGGCGGTGGCTGCTGATTCACCCCCAGCTGCTGTGGCGCTGACTGCGAGTGAGGAACTCCACCGCTCAGCGAGGATGTGTCCGAGGATCCGTCGCCTCCTGCTCCTCCACCACCACCACCCACCAATCCACCCACAAGGCCATTGGCCATGGAATTCTGTGGGTTCTGTCCGTTGAACTGCTGCACGGAGATCGAGTTGGGGAGTCCCTGATTCATTTGATTGTGATTGTGATTCAGGGCCTGCTGCTGGGCGGCGGAGATGAGCGGATTGCCGGCGGTGCCGTAGGTGGTGGCATTTATGGAATTGTTGCCCTGGCTCATGGAATTATTGTGGACGGCTGAGCTGAGCAAGGAGCCATTCGAAGTGGCCCCACTGTTGCTGCTGTTGTAATACGACTCCTCGCCTGGAAACAGAAAGAAAGTTTAATCATTGGTCAGTTGTAATTGAATCTTAACAATAACAAAAATAACAAAATAATAAATAGAAAAAATGGTTACAAGTGAGGACTAGACTTTAGTTCTTTCTTTTTCTTTTGTTTAAAATCTAAGGCAAGATGTAATTAAGTCTGTGAAAAAAAAGTGTGGGCTTACTTTTTTCTATTAATTTTTTTTACGAATACAACAATTTATTAAGTGTTCAATTAAATTCTCAGATTTTTATATGCACTTTAATTTCTCTTAATTTATTAAAAAGTATTAAGAAGCTTAACAAGGTATTAAAAAATATATTTGATATTTCCTTTATATAAAACAAAACACAAAAATTTTCCTGAAAATATGTGCTATAGCTTTTTTTAACTTTAAACCCAAATCTTTTTTTAAATAATGGTTATGCAACTAAGAAGAATTAATTTAAGATATATTGCGCAAGGCTAATAAACCTCATCAATAAATTATAAAAATAGGTGGGAATCTCACAATGAAAAATTCATAAAAATTATTTACAGGACACCGGTTAAAACAACAACTCATTCATAAAAGCTTAACACGTTAAAAGCTTTCATTAACTCCCATATAACTAAAATAAAAAAGCTTTCTCCTGGCGAAAGTCTTTCTCTTTGGTGGCGCCATCTGTGGCCGAGTGGCCATATGGACTGCTTGCTTTAACTGCCGCAAGCAGTTTACTGTTGAGGTAGGTTCGGAATATGAAAATATACCCCTCCCTCCCCCTCGATTATTTCCCCCTTCTCCAAATCTCATTTGAATGCAATTCACATTTTGATTGTGCAAAAGGCTTCTTCTTGCCTTGTTTTTCCCTTGGGATTCGGTTCCCCGTTGAAATCCTTAGCTGCCCATGGGAAATGGACAATTAACCGCCACTGATTAATTGGCATTTAGCGTAAAAGTCGCGACTTGGCGACGACAGGCGTCGACGGGTAAAGTTGGTAAATGCCGTTGACGAGGCGCCTCCTTAATTTGCCCCGCCCCCTTTTTTTCTTGGTCGCCTCATTTGACTCCTTCACTTTTACAGTGAAAAAAAGTTAACCCACTTTGGTTTTTTTAAACAATTTTCTAGCCGAGTTAAATTTAAATAAAATTTGTCAGAGCTACAATTTATAAAATATAACTTAAAAATTAAATGCATTTTAATTTTAATAAATTAACTAGCTTTCTGTAAAATGGTTTATTCAAAGTCTGTTTTCCATCTTATTTAGTAAAATTTAAAATCAATAATTATTAAAGTATTGTTTTAAAAATTAAAAAATGTATATTCAAAGATTTTTTTTTATTTTATTTTAAGTCTAAGCTATTTATTGCTATTATTTTTATGTTATTTTAAAGATTGCTTCTTTTAAAATAAAAAATAAGTAATAACGAAAATAAAATAAAAAATTAAATAATAACAAAAATAGTATATTAAAATAAAAAATCAAACAACAACAAAAATCACCTAGGGTTAAATTTAACACTTTTTTAGGGTCCTCTTGCCTAGTAAATTTTAAATATACAAAATTCTATAACAGAAGTTAACTTAACCAAGTTTAAATCAAATTCAGAGGATGTCAATTGTTTTCTTTTTTCGCTGTGCACCCCCACTTTCTTTATCCTATTTCACCATTCACCAACCTGGCCAATTGACGAGACGTCTGCCTGTCAACTACAAACTACGCAACTCAAGCGGAAGGAAGACGCTTCTTCTTCGGCCAGCAAACAATTTAGCAGAGTGCTAACCTGTCTAGAAACGCGTTGATGGAACGAGGGAGTGGTAGTAGGGGAAGGGGGGCATATCACACTATAAGCCATGGCTAAATCGTGCGTGGCTTATGGCCAATTTCCGTTATGCTTGCGCTTGCTGTTGTTGCTCTTCTTGGTAAGCAGCCTGCAAGCAAAAGTTGCCAACAATTGGCTGCCAAACAAGAAACTTTTGTTGCAAATGCCGGAAAAAAAAGGAAAAACGAGCTAAAATATAATGAGCCAAGAGGGAGGGGTCTCCCAAAGTTGTGGGAATTATCATCAGCAAGTTAATTTGTGCCTAGCGCACGCATTAAGAGATTCAACAATTGTAAATGTTTATATTCTTGGGTATTTTGTGGAATTACTTTTATTTTCACTCACTTCTTTACAAAAACAAATTTTATTCATGAGGGTTTAATAATTATGAAAATAGATATTAAGTGACGAAGTTGGTTAAAGAAAAGCTTTGGATTATGTGAAGCTAAAGAATTCGCGTCTACGTCAAAGGGAACTATGAAGATAGTTTAAAAATAGTCTAAAACCGTTTAGAAGTAAGAAGCTTTTACTTAATGTGAAACCAAAAAATGGTTAACCTTTTTTTTACTGCAAATTTTTTTTATACCTTATTCATAAAATGCTAAACCAATTTCTTTATGTAAAAAAAAAAAACTACTCTTAAAAAAAATTTAATTATTTCAAACTTTGGTTTTTACCTTTTGAATAATTTTTTTATTAAAATGTTTTGAAAGCTATATTTTTATGTAATCTAAAATGTCGTTAAAACTCACCTGGTTCTGGAATATTGCCCAGGGGACTCTCAGGCATTAGAATCCCCTTTTGCACTAACTCATCTCGATTGGCACGCACAGAAATCTTACGCTCCAGGGCTATAAAAATATATAAAAACTATATTAAAAAAATCGTAATTTGTGAATAAATTCGATGACTTACATTTGGAGGCCGCCTCGAACTTCTCGCTCTTCTTTTTCCGCCGCCACTTCCAGGGCTTGAAGAATCTGCCCAATGCGCTGAGCTTGCTCTTCCGCTCCAAGGGCGGTGTCCTAGTGCCCGATCCCAGGCTATTTGTGCGTATGGCAGCTCCATTCTGTTTCTTAGCTGCAAATATACAAAAAAAAACGAAGAGGGGCACACAATTAGCAATTAGCATACATTGCAAACATTTCAATGAAAACGCTCTGCGGAAACGGAAGCAGGCGTTCCCCCATTTTGGGCCACCGGTTATTAAATGGACGCACTGTTCCACGCCCACTTTTACCGCTATTGTGGCAATGTGGAATGTTGTTTTTTCGCTTTTGTGGAAAATATGTGAAAACTGCTGGGTAAACTATTATGGCCTCTGTTGCTCTTTTATACCATTATGCAATCATTAATGGAGCCGCTTTGAAAATTAGGAATTCGGTAATTGTTTTTAGTTGCAACAAAACAGAAAACAAAGTGCACCTGAAATGGTGCGTAAAATGCTATTATTTTATTTATTACAAATAATTATTTAAGGCAGGTTAAGGGCTTACAAAAATTAAATATTGACAGTTTTTAGCAACGATTTTTAGGTCCCTCTAAAAATTTATTTAACAAATAAACGTTGATTATTCCAGAAATTATTTGTAATTATTTAAAAATTAGCATAACAAGTACAGAAAAAATCATAAATTAAATCAATAAGAAATTGTGCTTTATTTTAGCTTCTTTTAAATATTATTATTATTATTTACTATTTTTAGATGTAAGAGAGTTTTTTAAATTTCGAAAAAAATGTCACAAAATTACGATTGATTGTTAAAGGTTTATAAATATATTCTTAGCCATTTTCGTCACTCAATTGAATGAAGTTTCCCGGGGAACGTCTCAATGTTTACCAAACTGGACAAATATTTAAATTCCTTTTTCTGCTATTTGCAGATTCATGTCAGTTTACATTGGAAAATCTCTTGGCCAAACAATTGATGGGTGGGAGAAATGGGAGAAATACAAAGAGAATTCCCAGTAAAGGCTGAAGATAAGGTAAGGGAAAATCAACAAAAAACAGCTCACGAGATATGTCGTTTCATTCCGAAGTTGGACACACTCCACACTCCCATTTTTCCTCCGATGTTGAGATGCTGCTTTTCAGATAAGCTTTTGGCATACAGTAGCGGACAAAGAAATCCGGACAGTCAAAAAAAAGTTCGATTTGTAAATTTTTTTAAATTGAGTTAATTGTTTCAGGAAAATTTTTATTAAACTAATTAAACGAATGCATTTTCTATCCAGCACAACTTTTATTTCGATTCCAGTGATGTTTTTTTTTTTAAATCATAAATTAAAATTTTGTTACTTTTTCAAAAACTGAGGAACACAAACAACATTTTTTTTTTTCATTTCGAAAGTAAGTTTTTTTAATTGAACATTATACTACATAAAAAAATTTCTTTCAATATTTTGTTGGACCTCCTTTGTTTTTTATGACCGCCCTTATCCGTGTCGGCATAGAATCCACTAGATGTTGAATTGTTTCAACGGTTATATCGTTGTACCAAACATTTTCCACAATTGAATCAAGCTCTTTAACAGTTTTGGGTTTCTTCTTCGTCATTTTAACCTTTAAAATATGCCAAAGGTTCTCAATCGGGTTTAAATCAGGACTATTGCCTGGCCAGTCCAACGAAGTTATTCCAACCCGCTTCAAATATTTTGTAATCTAAAAAAAGAAAAATATTAAAAAGTTAAGAGCTCAGGTATCACTTATACAACAAATAAAGGAATAAAAAAAAATGTAACTTACCGATTTTGCACGATGGCAAGGAGCAGAGTCGTCCTGAAAAATTATTTCATTGACATACGAAAGATGCTCCTCAATAGATGGTACAAGATGGTCGTCCAAAATTTGTTGGTACTTTTTGGCGTTTACTGTTCCATCAATTAGTGCCAGATCTCCAACTCCAAAGTAAGAAAAGCATCCCCAGACCATACGGGATCCACCATGCCTGACCGTCCGTCGTAGGCACTCACTTTTGAATCTTTCTCCGACTTTACGTCGCACGTAGGACATCTCATCGGAACCAAAGAGGTTTATTTTGGACTCATCCGAAAATATAACGTTTCTCCAATCGTTTAAGGTCCAAGATTCGTGCTCTTTAGCCCACTGTAGCCTTTTTTGACGCATTTTAGCGGTTAAAACCGGTTTTTTTGCTGGTCTGCGCCCTTTAAGTCCTGCATCCTGAAGGCGTCTTCGTACTGTTCGAGTGCTTATATCGACTCCTTCCGACTGAACAAACTCGAATCTTATATCTTCTGCAGTTTTGAATCGATTAGCCATGCTTAAGCGCTTTAAATTCCGATCTTCCTGGTCGCTGGTCTTCTTCTTTCTTCCTGTCCCAGGGTTTCGCTTTAGAGTTCCGGTTTTTTCAAAATTCTTTAAGAAATTTCCGACAGAAGATTTGCTAAAGCCAACTTTAGCGCTTATATCGAGGAGGCTTAAATTTTCCGATCGCAAAGCCAATATGGCACCTTTATCAGAGTCAGTCATTTTCGACATGTTTCACTTTTTTTTTTTTTTCTTGCACCAAAAGCAAGAGACACGATAAACTGGGAGGTATTTTAATACTAAATACTTGCAAGATAACACAAAAAATCATTCAAACCGATTGAACCTTTTTTACAAATTTTAAGCCTGTTCAAAGTTTGCATATAGAGGCCATACCTAGGTGTCCGGATTTCTATGTCCGCTACTGTACATAAACCCCTCAGAAAAAAGAGAAAAAAACACACCCACATACTGAGATACTTTGAAGTGCTGCTTGCATTGAAGCGTTGAAATTAGGCTACCTGAGAATACGAATAGAAATATAGAAATAGGCGGAAAAAGAGGGACTTTGAGGTAAAAAAAAAAAAATAACAGATAAAGAAGTAAACTGTAAAACTGCTGCAAATGGGCTAACAACTATTTGGCTTCATGATCTTCTTACCATAACTGGGCTTCTCACTGCGACTGCTCCAATTGTGGTCAATTGTTGGTCAACAGCAGCCAGTTGCCACTTACATAACACATAAAAGCCATGGAGGATTGAGGAAAAGAGGGGCAGAGAATCCAGCATCTTTAAGTTGCTTCTTCTGGCCTTTGTGTATCTCGTGAATGTGTGTCAATTTGAGGGAATTACTTTTGCCAACAACAGACGCCCCACAAAGAATAACAACCAGCAGAATCTTTGACTCATTTCAAATGGCGCCAACAAAGACCAATTTTGGGGGGGAGTGGGGGGAAAACTTGCGGAAAATGCCCGGGAAATTGGGTGACAAATTTTTGAGGGTGAGCATGTGAACTAGAAAGTCTTAAAGCCATAAAATATTTTATTAAAATCTTATGATTATGGATCTAAAATTCAGACTTTTTAATTGTTATATGTTTGTTAAATTAATTTTAAAAGAGTTGAGTTAAAACTTGTATTTTTTTCAGTTTTTGATTTTCTGCTTAAAGTTGTTTAAATAATCGATAAACAGGAAAAAAAAATACTAAAAATTATTTTTTGTTGAATCACATTTGATTATTTATGTACTGCAAAATCGTATAGGTTCAATAGAAGTTTTTATTTTACAAAAACCCTTCAACAAAAGAAATTTTAATTGCTTTAATTCACATCCAAAAGCAAACAACTAAATTTATTCAAGTGTTTTTCATTTATTTGCTTTTTGTTTTCCATTTTCAATTATTCATATCGCTGAGAAAAACAACCGCATGCATCTTCCCACACTGCAGTTAATTAATTTCAAATTAATATTGTTCCCATCCCAAAGAGCCCGTCACATTTACAGCCATAAAACCAGCATACCCCACACTTTCCGCAAATAAAAAACAAATTACACATCAACAGAATCTCAGCACGAGACCAAAAATTGTTTAAGGCGAAATGGCAATTTCGGACGCGTCGTCTTCCCCAATTTCTTCGCTTGTTTTTCCCCTTCTTTTTTTATGGCCCAAAGGGAAAACCGTAACGAAAATCAAGCAAATAAAGCAAACTATATGCAAAAGCACAAAAATAAACAGCGCCGGCGTCTCAGTTCAACGTTGTCGTCATATAATAATTTTTATTTCATTTTTCTTTTAACGCTTTTCTGTTGGGCGAGGGAAAAACCTGTTTTGGGAGCAGAGCTTCAGCTTTGTCGACGTTTGAATGAATGCAGCTTCCAAGATTTTGGCTTCTAAATAAGCAACAACAAAAGCGAGTGAAGGGCGCGGCAAAAACAACAATAATACCATACAAAAAAACAACAACAAAAATAACAACAACAAAAAAAAAGTAATGCTATGCGAACGCGTGGAAAACGGGTTTTCGCGAAAGTTGTTGTCATTGTTCGCTGTTTGGTTATTGTTTTTGTTGCTATTCTCGCTTGAGCGGCATTTTTTGTGTGTTCATTTTACAGTAAAACATTACATACATTTTTTTTTTTTTTAATTTTAATTTTCACTTTATTAAATTTTAAAGGTATTAAAATATTTTGACACACCTTGCCGTTTTAATGGAGTCCAAAAAAGTCTTTATAAATTTGAATATTTAAAAAATAAAGAAGGTACAAAATATTTCTTCTTCAATTTGTTTTTTAATTAATTTTTGCTCTAAAAAAGGTAAGTTATATTTTTAAGGAGTCCCACTGTATTTGGTTTCAAATTTTTTTGTCGGGGCGCCCGCCAGATTCGCTTGAGGCCAAAAACCGAGACAGAGAGAAACCCCAAGAAATATGGCTGACTCTAGCTGGAAAAATGTTTTCTTCACATTGTTGTAGGTACCACCAGATGGGAGGAAGATAAAGGGGATCAAGGGAAAATACACAGTACTTGGGCCAAAAACAAGCCATAAACTGGCAACGGATGAGAGTCGAGGAGTAAAAGTATGAAAACATCCATTCGATATGCGCGGATAAATTATAACTAACAAGAATTATGAATGTTTTAAGTCGGATTTATGCAAAAGGGTTTAAGAAGGATGGACTTACGCTTGAATTTGCATTAACAATGAGGAAGAAATATTTTAATGTTGTACTCTTTAGCCAGAAGTCTAGACATGAATTGGTTTATTTTTTGTGGTTTACGCTTATTTTATATTTTTGATGTAACTATAATGCAAATGTGGGTTTTATTGCTTTAAAATTTAAAAGAAACCCAGATTTTCTACTAAAGGTATTTTTTATATCCCAAATGATTTTCTGTATATTTATTCACTTAATTTCCATTCCCACTGCTGTGTAAGCACTTTGGAATTCCATCACCAAATCACTTTACTTAACGCGCAAGAATATTGCCTACATGCACGGATCTATAGTAGATATATAAAATCCAGTTCTATGTAAAAATGTCAATTGGCTTGCTCCACTTTGAAGCGCACCATTCGCTTCGCTTGTAAATAAACAAAAATCGTCGCTGATAACCACACTGCAAACACGAAGAAAAACTATAACAACAAAACCGGACAGCTAACAATAACATGGGGGAATTTATTTGCACAACGTGATGTGCTCAACAATTTGTTAAAATAACACAACAGCAACAAAAACAACAAAAAAAAAAGCTGAGAAAAAAACTTAAAGCCGGGGGATTTTGAGCACCTAACAAAGTCAAAGATATATAAGTTATATCCACGACTTATCGCATGCTACAAAATGTGTATTTTGGCTGGCGAATAAATTAAGCCAAAGCAAAAGTGGAGTGAAAAAAAAAAGAAGACAGAGGTTGACAGAAAATGTCAAAGCAGAAATCCCACAAAAATAAACCAAAAGTTAATTACAACGAAAAAGAGGGCTACATTTAGTGGTGGGTGCGTGAGTGATTTTTATCTAACAAGTCACGTAGGAATCACGAATTTTAAAATCTCTTTCTCCATTAAAAAAAAAGTATATGTTGCAGAAGTTTAATTTACGCACATGCTCATCTATGAACATATATTTAATGGATTTTAATCTTTTTAATGCAAGTAAATTATATTTTATGGTCCGATAAATTAAAAAACTCCACCTCACGTTCTCATCTTTAAGCTTAAGCCACCGAAAGTTGGAAAAAAAAATCCAAGCCAAATGTCAGACAGGTTGAAGCCTTTTGGCGAAAAGTGAAACACTGGCGGCGAAAAGAAAAAGTGTAACAAATTGTCTGAAAAATAAATTGAAATTTCCTCTAATTTGCACCTCCTGCTAATCCATATAAAATAGATTTTTTGTGGCATTTTTTGTATTATTTTTGAAGGTTATACGCCGCTAATTAAAACCAGGCGCAAAAGGCAATTACAAGCGAATTGAATACAGACAGAGTTCCAGGCAATTTGTGGGCCCGGTCTAATGTCGATTTGATTGCAATATGAAGCCTGAAATTAAATGTAATCGTGTGCAATCGAAATTGGTGAGTGAAAGGGGCATGAATGAATGAGGGGATGATGGGTCACGCCTCGTGGCACGTAGTTGAGCAAGGCAAACGAAAACGAGAAAACGCAGCGTCAAATGCACATGCACAAAATTTTAAAATCGCATTACGTATACGCAACGTTGCGCAGCTAAAAGGAAAAATGTAGGGATTTGTTTATTTTTTTGTTGTTTGTGCTTTCGTGAATGAACCGAAGCATTGAGGCATAACGTTGTCATAGCCAATGACAAAATCCGATTCACTTTACATCGCCCATCGATAGTTGTTGACATTGAACGGAGTGACAGCTATGACTATGGAAATTATATAGAGTTACTGATTTTTAAAAAGAAAAATATAAAGCAGAGGGTGTGGGATTTAAAGAGAAATATTAAATTTGTACATAGACCTATATTATATGAAAAAAATTGTGTTTAAATAAGTCATCATTGTAGTGAATTTTGATTCCTACTTATAAGATCGTGTTTAATAGTAGGTACTTAAGTATTTATTAAATACCTAATGGCACCTGTCACTGAGCTTTACTGTCATCAAATTCCAATACAATGTCTCCATAAATTCCTATCATCTGAAAGCCATCTTGTTCACCTGCACACCCTGGACAGCCAATCAAAGTTCTACCTGGAACATTCCTCGGTTGCAACTAATTGTATATCCCATGCGAGGCGCAATTCCCATTATTTCCCGGCAAATTGCCGGCGTCTGTGTCAAAGTCAATTATGAAACCAATTTCAGAAATGATTCCCGGCTTCTCTCTATGCTTCTCCATTTCTCCATTTCTCTCCCTATACGAGCACGTAATTGGTCGAAATTCGTGTGGCTAACAATTGTTCAAATTAAACGGAGAAAGAGACTTGGCTGGAGGAGATATAAATAATGGAATGGCAATGAATCATGCTACGATCGAGCGAATGAACAATAACAAATTGCATATTAAAAGCTTTGGTCATAAATCGTTAAAGACTTTGCAGCTGCTTCTTTTTCTCTTTCTCCTCAATAAAATTCCTCATGCGACCAGTTGGGCATTTGGAAAATGCAAGCGGCTAATTGCATTGACATTTGACATCTTTCGAAGGGTTTTATAAATAGAAATGAACATCGACATCGACTTAATTGACTTGTACAGCAGGAAAAAAAGAGGGGAAAACCCCAAGGGCGTCTCGATTTTTCACATTTTAAATGCCTATTGAATTATATTTTGTTGTTCTTTTATTATTTTTTATTTAGACAAGGTTCAATGGCCCTATTTTGACCAGAGTTAAATCAAATATTTGCTTACAACTTACAGCCAAAGTTAAAAATGTAAATAAAGCCCCCAAGCAAGACAAATAAAGTTGTTTTTCTGCATTAGCATAATATT
Organism: Drosophila oshimai; assembly: GCA_018150695.1. Lineage (NCBI taxonomy): Eukaryota > Metazoa > Arthropoda > Insecta > Diptera > Drosophilidae > Drosophila > Drosophila oshimai. Next base: position 7,449 of record JAECWM010000033.1, on the reverse strand, counting down.
TTGTGTATAACAACATGGATTTCTGTCGTGGGCCTATGCAAAATAAAAAGTCAACTTCAATTTGAATACACAACAATTTTTAATAAAAATCCTTGAGCAATGTTTTTGCTTTTATTGTGTTTATCAGCTCGCAAAATAATTTGCACAAATGTATGTCAGGGCTGTTAAACATTGGATTATAATAAATTTGTAATTTATTTCTGGCTAACAGCACAGAATTTTTTGCATTGCTGAAACGGCTAATTATTGGATTCTTAAAAATAATTTTGATTTCAGGATTTAAAATTCATTTAAAATTCAAATTCCTAGAAAAACCAATTAAATATTTCCTTCTCATTTTCAAATGTAAAAAAAAATTGGTGTTAATTAGTATAAAAAATTACTTTTTCCCGGAATTTCAAGCTCAAACTATTTTGCCATTTAAAATTCCCAGTTAAACCAATTAAATTTCTGCTTCTTATCTTTAATTGACCAAAAACTTTGAGCCAACTAAATGAATCTTAAATATATATATCTGCTAAATGTTTCTTGTTGAATGTAAATTCTAAAGTGGAAAGACAAACTTTAACTACAGTTAATTGATATTTTCAGCAATTTGTGTTTTTCAGCAGTTTTTACTCATTGGAAAAACTTTATCCTCTTTTGAGTGGCAAACTTTCCAACTGTCAAATTGGCCAACAGCCAGACAGATAAGGGAAAGGCGGGAGAAAAAGCGGGAAAAAGCGGAGAAAAGGCTGGGGAAATGGAAAACTCAAACAGAATCCGACACCTGGACAATGTCTGCTCGGATGTCTGCACAGGATGATAATAATGTTAATGTCGTTGACGATGATGACAGTCGACGGAAATGAGCGACAAACTTTGACACATTTTGCACACACACATTTTCCGCACAGACTGTACCTGTCAAGTTATTTGTCCAGCCAGAAAGAGATAGAGACAGGGTAAAATGAAAATGTGAAAGATATAGCGATAGTCCAGCAAATTGATATCAATTTTGAAATGGACTGGTCCGCAAAATCTCTTGACCTGCAATGCAACTTCCTCTGTCTGGCCGTCATTTGCAGTTCTTACTCATTAATTAAGCCCAGCAGCCATATTAAAACTGACAGATACAAATCTGAGTACATAAAAACACTGGCGAAAAAAATGTTTCTTAAACAATGAACTTAAATTTCTATCTTAAAAAAAAGTATTCTTATAGCTTGAACATAAAATTAAGGTGTAATTATAGATTAGAGATTTTTTTGCTGCATATTGTAAAAGATTTTCTATTTCTCCTACCTAAATTATAATTATTTATTTCATAAAATTTTTATAACATTTTTTTCTCACTGCAAATTCCATTTTACAAACTTTTATTTACGTATAAATTGCACTTAACATAGCCGCGTACATATTCAGCCATTAACAAAAAGTAAATTGCAATGAAGTAAAGTTCTTTTGCCTGCAGAACTTTTTATATTGAACTCTGTCGATTGACCGATTAACATAAACATTTTTTCCTGATTAATGGCCATCGTGTTGGCTTTATGTTTTATTTGGTCTGGGTGCGGTCCATCACATTGATCGATCATTGTTCGACGGTTCTATGAGACAATATGTAAATATATGTAGTCATAAACTCATGGTATTCAGACGACTCTGACCCAAGTTAGTGCCACTAAGCGAACTCACTGAGGGTCATTACAGACGTTAGCCCATTAATCATATTCCTCGGATCATCAATGGGTCATGGCTTCGATTTGTTGCCGGGTTTCTAGCTTTATTGTTGGAATATTTTTGTTTTGTTTTGTTAGAAAAGCCGTCAGGTAGATGTGTTAAAACGCTTTCAAAAACTTGTTAAATGAAGTTTAAGCTGGGGGCTAACTTGAACTTTGGTTGCAAAATGAATAGGGTTTTAAGATAATGTCAGATTGTGTTAGTGGGGTTTGGTTTTAATGGGGATTAATGTCGAAAGCTTGCTTTTTAAACGGAAGTGTTGAAGCATTCTTGTTTATGCTTTTAAATTTATTTATATTGGCACTTTTGGTAAAAATGAGCATAAGCTTAATTTATAGTCACACTTTTGGGAGATACAAACGCAATTTATATATTTTTGAAATCAATAATATACTCTTTACGGCTAAAACAAAATGTATTTTTAATAGAAAACATATTTTTAAAAACCTGAAAATGGTAACTATACCCGAAAATAAAAACCTGCACCTTAATTCCACAAAATTCCCAGCCATTAAATAAATAAAAACCCATTTTATTTTTAAATCAATTACATTTAATTTACGGCAAAAACAAAATGTATTTTTAATATAAAACATATTTTAAAACACCTGAAAATGGTAACTATACCCGAAAATAAAAACTGCACCTTAATTCCACAAAATTCCCAGCCATTAAATAAATAAAAACCCAATGGGCAATAAATACCTATCAATCATGGGTAAACTCACGTTTTATGCAAACAATTCTTATCTTGCCAAAGCTAAAGCCACATTTCCACAACAAAATTCAAGTTAAGGCAAAGCAAAGAACTCCGCTGGATGACTAAGAGTGTCGAATAAATTAAAGAACACGATATTTTATCGCACCTGGAGACCAAAAAATCCAATTAAAAGTGCAAAATATTTCTCACTCTGCTGATGAATTTGATAATCATCTACAGTAATGATCAGTAATCATTTCTACCTCAGACCAATTAGCACCTTTCGATTGAACCCACACAAGACCGCAACAAATAATTGTAAACACGCAACGCGGCTTACGTAAGAATCGAGATTGTACAATATAAATTTAACACCCACTTCCCTTTTGCAGACACACCAAAAATAGCAGAATTTTAATCAGCCAAACATTTTGACGCCAACATATTGATTAATGCCGTTCGATTAGGGCCTCATAAATTCATAAAGAAAAGAGACAGCAGAAACAATACCAAAATTTTCCCCGAAACCTTGTCAATCGAAGCGTCATCGAAAAAAAAAAATAAAAGGTGAACAAGGGAACAATGAAAACTAATTTTGGATACCAAAAATGACAGGGTAAAAGAACGCGCAGGACACGCAGATTCCACGTCTTTTATGATTTATAAATAGCAGACACACCCCCTTCAAAAATTATTCAATCACAAAAGCTGGAGAGATATCTCTACTTTGCTTTTTGCCCACTTTATGTGTCAAGTTGCTGAACTTGAAGTATTTAACCCATGTTTTATATTGGAAAATTACCTAAAAATATTAGATGTACTTAACCCACAAAATATAAGAACATTTTTATATACATTCTGTGGATCTCCGAATGAAACACTCATGAAATTAAATTCTTAAATGAATTGGGTTCTTTTTTAAAATAATTTAAAAACCAAGAGTTTATTTGAAACATACTTAATTTTTATGTTTTTTTATTGAAAGGTGTGATTTAAGATGGTTTTAACTCTGGTTTTCAATCATTTGTTTACCCTGAAGACTTTGTGTTTAATAACTTTGTATTTAACTCAGATTTATATGTGCTATAAAATTGTTAAATTTTGAATGGGTTAACAATATAATCTCCATTCTCCTCGCACATGTGCTCGCCTGACTTTGTTATTATTATTATTCCCGCAACCGTTTTGACTACTTTGTGTTTGTTTTCAGGCGTCTGTCTGCTCTCGACTCCACTCAACTCAACTCCCCATTTCAGCACTCCAATTTTATAGCTACTGTATTTTTTACGGCTAATGGGCAGTAACTGTAGAACTGACAGCAAAATTGGCGTGCAAATTGAAAATAGAAAAACGTGAAAAATAACAAAAAAAAAAAAAAACAAACCAATGAAATTTTAGGTGAAGCGTCGGACATTGTATAGAATTTTATGGCCTGATTATGGATAGGCTTTTGAAAGAAAAAAATAAACGACTAGAACAACAACGTATTGATTTGCACAGCTGGGCGGAAAATAAAATTATTGGAAAAAAAAGGGGGGAAAATGAAGGTGTACGAATTTTTCCACAAGAATTCTAACCCGTCAGGGGAAATTAAGGCAGGCTTGCACCTTGTTGGCGCCCAAAACCTGATTATTTTTCTGGAATTTATTTCTTGGAAAGTATAATAGGTATGGAAATAAAATTTTAGCCAGTTGTAGGGTACAGTTTATTGAAGCTACAAAAATTTTTTGGGGGCGATCCAAGTGAAGGGGGTGGGGAGTACCCAACAATGGCGGCATATCCGCGAAAAAATCGTCCTCACTGCGGATTTTTAGAATTTTTAGAAAAAATCTGAAACGCAAGAAACGAATTTATTCTTAATCTGTACACTTTTACGCATCGTTTAGACTAGGATAATTGAAAAAACTTGAAAAATGCAAAAATTATGAGCTTTTGAAAAAAAAAATGGGTTTTTCCTCATTTTTTCGTTACTCATTATTTTTTAAAAAATCCAATTTTTAATATTTTCAAAAGATCCTAGTCTAATCCATGGACATACTTCTGAGGAACATGTATAAAAAATTTCATGACGATTGCTCAATTTTTGCGACCTGTAGGACTTCCGCAAACTCGGAAAACATGGTTTCGAGAAACACGCGTTTGAAAATTTGACCACGCTAGCCCACGCGCTTGACACCGGTCCACCAAACGGCCGATAGCTTTCGTAATTCAAGAGATTTCGGCTTGAAATTTTAGGAGAGTAAAATTAAAACATGTATCTATCCGAAACCGCAAAAAAAAAAAAAATTGATTTATTTGATCTCACAAGGTGCAAGCCTGCCTTAAATGAACCTTTTGATGAATTGAAACGAAATTGAAAAACGTTTTCAGGTGGCAGAGGTGCAAGGGAATCGACAGCTAGTTCGATTTATGCTTTATTGAAGGCAATTTGTTGTTTGCCTTTTTTTTTTTTTTTTTTTCAGCCAGTAATTGAACATCGTAAATTGGTATCGCCATTTTTCGTTATTGATTTTGAACAATTTTAGCAAAAAGTCATGGGAAAGAATACACAAGTCATTGATGGGAACTTTTAATTTGGAGATCAGATGATGACCGGGCTATAAAAGCTGTTATTATATAAATGTTTAACAATTTACACATCACATCACCAGCAATGAAAGTAACAAATAGCCCGATTTAATCGACATCAATTTTATATGAAATAATTGCAAAAATATTCAAGGAATGCGGCTAAGCCAAAAGCAGTCAAACAGCAATAACAAAACAAAACAGAAACAAAGACGTTGACTTCGACACATGCACAGAAAAAAATATGGTGATATGCTAGTTTTGTGGTTAACCACAAAGAATAAAAATTTTATGTAACTTATAGCACAACACAATATTTTGAATGCTTTTAAATAAATACATTTAATAATGAATGATAAACTGTCACATCAACAAACATAGATATCCATGATGATTTATTTTTACACTCCACACTCAACTGTCATATAAAAATATTTATCATATCAATCAAGATCAAAACTATCAAGAAATAAGAAATAACCCAAAATTGTCACTTGTTTATTAATTTTTTCTTAATTTTTTACAGTGCCCTGACTGACGAACACCTGTTTATAGGTACAAAAAACCCGTATATCTTGGATGAATCATCGACGCTGGTTTGACACACTGAATTGGCCCACACTCCATCTCCTATCGGATTTTACTTATTTTTTCCAGACACGTGCCCTCAAAGGCAGACACATTAAAAGGCCATTTCAATTCTCCACTTGAACTTGAAATCTTCAGAAGAAACTGAAGCGGACAGAGACAAAGGCAAATGCAAAGCATTTTTAATTGCATCTTTAAATGTCAATAAAGTGAGAAGCTCCCCACAAAATCTTTGTTAACTCCGCTAAAAATAGACAATAAGCTCACTCACTATTTAGCGCTTGCTTTTTTGCTTTCATCGGCATTTCTCTCAACTCGAATTAAGTTTGCTTTGATTGATGATGCCTGATTATGAGTCACTCAACTCTCCATGTTTTATGGAGAAATAGAGAAAAAATTAAACCCAGTGGGTAAGTGGGTTAAGTTGGCAATCGAAGTCCACGCTTATTTTTATTGACATGTCACGGTAATCGGATATAGGGCAAAAATTAATGTGACGATGACTTGTTGAACGCAATAAATTTAGACTAATAAAAACTGTTAAAAAAAAGGAACTATTAAATAAACCTTTTACAAATAAAAACATAATAAATAATAATTAATAATTTTGAAATAAAAAAATCAAACTCAGTTTTTTGAACGAAGAAACACGCATAATTATTTCTTTAAAAATTCATTTAAATAAATACAGACTAAATTTTAAAATTATTTTAACTTTAAACACACAACTTCGCTGCTTTTTTTAATTTGATTAATTTAGTCATAATCCTAAAATAAATTATTATAATACCAACTTCGATCATTGCACCAAACTCCCCTCGTTTTTTTTAAATCTGTTTTTTACACTTCAATGCAGAACGGAAATGTTTTTTTTTTCCCCCGCCTTTTTTTCGTTTTCCATTTCGACGACGTGCCCCAAAATGGTTCACTGCACTTGACTCCGCTATTGTGGGCGGATGGGGCAACACGGGGAGGGGCTGTGTGTTTCCGAGGGGATTGGGTTTGTCAACGCTTTTATCTGATGCCTAAAGCGAAACAATATGCTGACGAAGAGGAGCGAGATATGGCAGAGGAAACAGCTTTAATTCTTCTTTTGTGGGAGCTCTACACACACATATGTATATCAGGTGTGACAAGGGGAACACAGAAGGGAAGGGGACTTTTAGGGTGCGGTTCGAAGGGAGAAGCTCCACAGGAATGTCGTTCAACTTTTAAATTACCCAACAGTTAAAGCCAGCCAGGAGTTTAAAAGAGAAATAGAATAAAGTTGTATACAATTTCAAGATAGGACTACATTTTTATTTAAAAGTTGTTGAATTCCTTTTTACAAAAAGTTTTATATACATCTTTCTTTTTGGTGACCATAAAAAAATTTTAAATCAGCACAGAAACTTTTTGTGATAGTAATTTCAAGAAATTACGTTTTAAGTTTTTGATTTACCTGGCAAAAAAAAATATTTACGTCTTATTTTACTCTGTGGCCAGCTGGTAAGAGCCAAGTTATTGAAACTGCGTAAAAAGTTTACGATTTGCCGGGTAGGAACACATTTGTACATATGTTCTTTTTATGTTGAGATTGTGGAAAAATATATTAATATCTTACGATCATGGGAAATATTTCAGAACAGAAAGAGTTAAGATATTAATTTAAACACCAACATTTATATTTGTTAAGCCAAATAATCAGAAACTATTTTAATCAAATGCTTAGTGTATAATATTAGGCACGGTTTAATCTGAATCGTTTTAAGAAATATTTTTTGGTTCCATAAAAATTATTTTGGTACAACACTATACATTTTTTCTTGTAGTGGATTATTTAGGGAAATCATGAACTAGTTTATAGGTATAGCATTTCTTTTTGAACACCT